>VONZ01001855.1:0-90019 GCA_012976165.1 Labeo catla
GCGTCCCGTCCAGGAACCAGACGTGCAGGTTCCGCAGGTCGGGGCGCGGGTGCCAAATTGTGCCCATCCCCTGAGAAAGAAGGTCTCTCCTCAAGGGGATTTTCCAGGAGGGGCTGCCGCGAGGGAAATGAGTTCTGGAAACCAGGTCCGGGTGGGCCAGTATGGCGCAACCAGCAGAACCTGCTCCTCGTCCTCCCTGATCTTGCACAGTGCCTGTGCAAGGAGGCTCACTGGGGGAAAGGCGTACTTAGGCCCCGGAGGCCAGCTGTGTGCCAGTGCGTCCCTGCCGAGGCTGTTGGGAGCCTCGTTGAGGGAGTAGAACCGCTGGCAGTGGGAGGATTCGGGGGAGCAAACAGATCTATCTGGGTCTCCCCGAAATGGCTCCAAATCAGTTGGACTGTCTCGGGGTGGAGTCGCCATTCTCCAGGATGGGTGGACTGCCGTGAGAGCTGGTCGGCTGCACGGTTGAGTTCTCCTGGAATGTGAGCGGCACGTAGCGATTTCAGCCACGTTTGACTCCATAGGAGCAGATGGCGGGCGAGTTGTGACATGCGACGGGAGCGTAGACCACCCTGACGGTTGATGTAGGCTACAGGCGCTGTGCTGTCGGTGCGAACAAGCACGTGCTTGTGACGCAACGTCGGGCGGAAGCGACGAAGGGCCAGAAGCACAGCCAACAACTCTAGGCAATTGATATGCCATTGCAGTCGAGGGCCTGTCCAGGAGCCCGATGCTGCTTGCCCGTTGCATACAGCACCCCAACCCGTGGAAGAGGCATCCGTGTATACCACAAGATGCCTGGAGACTTGTCCCAAGGGGACTCCGGCCTGAAGGAAGGCCGGGTCTGACCACGGGCTGAACAGGCGGCTCATGCCCATCTCGGGACTCGATCGTGTAACCAGCGCTGAAGTGGTCTCATATGAAGCAGGCCGAGCGGCGTCACTGCGGCTGCGGCTGCCATATGCCCCAGAAGCCTCTGAAATGTTTTGAGAGGGACCGCTGTTTTGTGTCTGAATGACTCCAAACACTTCAGCACTGACTGCGCGCGCTCGTTGGTGAGGCGGGCTGTCATACTGACCGAGTCCAGCTCCACACCGAGAAAAGAGATCCTCTGCACTGGGGAGAGTTTGCTCTTCTCTCGGTTGACCTGAAGGCCCAGATGGCTGAGGTGCCGGAGCACCAAGTCCCTCTGTTAGCACAACAGATCTCGCGAGTGAGCTATGAGAAGCCAGTCGTCGAGATAGTTGAGGATGCGAATGCCCGTCTGCCAAAGAGGGGACAGGGCAGCCTCCGCGACTTTCGTAAAGACGCGGAGAGAGAGGGAGAGGCCAAATGGAAGCACTTTGTACTGATACGCTCGACCCTCGAAAGCAAACCGTAGGAAGGGTCTGTGTCGAGGCAGGATCGAGAGTACGCGTCCTTCAGGTCGATGGCTGCGAACCAATCCTGGGGACGAATGCATGTTAGCATGCGCTTCGTCGTGAGCATCTTGAACGGCAGCCTGAGAAGGGACCGATTCAGAGCTAGAAGATCCAGGATGGGTCTTAACCCACCGCTCTTTTTGGGCACGATGAAGAAAGGACTGTAAAACCCTGACTTCATCTCGGCTGGAGGGACAGGCTCGATTGCGTCCTTCGCCAGTAGGACTGCAACCTCCGCACGAAGCACAGCGGCATGTGTGTCCGAATGGACAGAAGTGGAAAGGACGCCTCTGTACCTGGGCGGACGCCTGGCGAACTGAATTGCATAGCCGAGACGTACCGTCCGAATCAACCACCGCGAGGGGCTGGGAAGCTGAAGCCAGGCTCCCAGCCTGGTCGCCAGGGGTATCAAAGGGACGTTGACCGACGTGACCGCAGTGGGGCAGCCTGGGGGGGGGGAAGGGGAAGGGACTGATCCCAGAAGGAAGAACGTCCTGGAGAAAAGTCAGACTGCACTGGGCAGCGCTTACCTTCTTCCCTGGTTCCCGCGCTGGCGACATCAGGCTCCGAGTCCGAGGAGACACTTCTTGGGCGCTGCTCAGAGAGGGAACTCGGGGCCTGAACCCCGGAGGTGAGAAAATTGACTCTTTCTGGGACCTTGTGGGTACCGCCGACCCGTAGGCCGACGGCAGCGTCTGAGCACACAGCAGCTCCCGGCCCTCCACCGGGAGTGGGGACGTTGATGTTGTCGTCCCCCAAAGAGCAATTTCCTCCACCTCCGGGTTGCCCGCGTCAGGGACGCTTCGCAGATCTTTTGCGGGTGACCGGTCCCTGAGACGCGGGCGGCGCCGCTCTCCCACGGCCAGCTCGACGTCGGGCTGCCAATCTGGTGTCATGTACCTTAGCAGGGGACGGAGCTGGTTGTTTGGAAGCCGCGGGAGGGCGCCCTCGGCGACGAGCAGGCGGAGGACGTGGTTGGAATGTCGCGGCTGGGCAGGATGTGTTTAATCGCCTCCGTCTGCTTTTGAACCGCCGAGAACTGCTGGGCAAAGTCCTCGACGGTGTCGCCGAATAGGCCGCCCTGGGAGATAGGAGCGTCGAGAAACCGTGATTTGTCGACGTCTGCCATCTGGGCCAGGGTCAGCCATAGGTGTCGCTCCTGGACCACTATGGTGGACATCACCTGACCAAGGGAACGCGCCGTCACCTTCGTAGCCCGGAGGGCGAAGTCGGTGGCGGCGCGGAGTTCCTCCATTGCACCCTGGTCAGAACCTTTCTCGTGCAGGTCTTTCAACACCTTGGCCTGGTACACCTGTAAGGTGGCCATGGCGTGCAAGGCGGTGGCAGCCTGTCCAGCGGCGTGATAAGTCCGGCCCGCGAGAGCGGACGAGAACTTACACGCCCTGGAGGGGAGATGGGGCCGATCCCGCCAGGTGGCGGCGCCGCGCGGGCATAGGTGCACCGCGACAGCGCGCTCAACCTGAGGGACCGCCTCATAACCCCGGGCTGCACCGCCATCGAGAGAAGGCGAGGGGAGAGGAGCTGGGACGTGGACGAGATGAGTGCGGGGCTCGCCAAGTCCTCACCAGCTCCTCATGCACCTCCGGGAAGAAAGGCACTGGGGGGGAGCGCGGCGGCGCCGCGGGAGCCCTCCCCAGAAACCAATCATCCAGCCTAGAGGGATCGGCCGGAGGTGTTTTGGGCACCTCCAGACCGATCTCCTTGGCGGCTCGGAGGAGCATAGCCGACAGTTCAGCATCCGTCTCAGACGGGGCGGCAACCGCACAGGGGTACCGACCCGCCAAGTCGTCAGCCTCACCGCCTGGCTCTCCCTCTGATGTTGCAGCAGACATCTCAACGTCGTGGGGAGCGCCAAAGGAGACACCCAGCCCGCTGTACGGGGAGGTGTACTGCTCTGGCAGCTCAACGGGACCGCGCCGTGACACAGAAGTCCGCGGGGCTTTAGGGGCCGACGGAACATTCTGTACGGTCACTTGAATGTCCCCCAAGTGCCTTGCCGCGGCAGCCGAAAAACCTTGACGGCTCAACGACTTACCGCGGGAAGACGACAAGGGGTGCCTACCCATGAATGAGCGGCGGGACTTTAACGCGGCCATGGACATACGCTCGCAATGAACGCATGTACCATCCGTGAACGCTGCCTCAGCGTGCTCTTGGCCCAGGCACGTGAGACAGTGATCATGTCCGTCCACAGAAGCGAGGAAACTACCGCACCCGGAAGCGCACGGCCGGAGAGACATACCGGGAAGATGCCCTCGACAGCCGTGAGAAATTCACTCTTTTTTGAAATCCCGGTCCGCCCAGGGAGGAACCGCGGCACAACCGTGCACTCAGACGGGGCGCTCGCTGGAGTGCGGGAGGCGTTGATGCCGTGAAAACGGCAGCCCGCAGGATTATGCTGACGGCTGCCAAACGCTCTTTTAGAAGTAAGCTCTTTCAGTTGTTTGGCAGCACGTCAGCAGAGAGAGTGAGAACTCTGGAACTCTTTTTTTTTTTTCTTACGGCTCAGGAAACGAGGCTCCAAAAGCAAAAGTCTGAATGAGTGGTTGCACGCCGCCATCTTATATACCCGTATGTACGGGGGAGTGGCTCGGCATGCAAATACCACTCGCCAATGTTCATGAATGTTCATTGGCCTTTTGAATAAGGCTTGGAGATGATTGGACTCTCAAGCGAGTTCCCATATGTAACGTCGTAGTGAAACGACTGAAGGGGAACTTTAAATCTTTTGATTCTGAGGTGAAATATGACCTGGAGAAGTTCTTGACAGGTTCTGTGAGATTCATTTCATCCAGGAAGGAAGCCCATCTTTAATGTATGAATTTGTCTGAATGCTGAGAGAGCTGGGTGTAGTAAGAACACAATCTGCTCTGAGCTTTATGTGTTGGGTCAGCCGTGATCCTCTCTAATTTAATATTTACACTGACATACTAATGCTCTGAGTACTGATCTCTAAGCTGCTGCGGTGTATTTATATTTACTGTATTCAGTTAAGTAGATTAATACATGCAACTTGCAACAAATTTGTGTATTAAAGTAATGCACTTTGTTTTCTTGAAGTTTCACCATCAACAACAGAGAGACGTTTTTCTCGAACTCAACCAGAAGCAGGATAGTACATCATGTATTACAGCGCACAAAGTACGAAGACGGGAAGTCTAAGATGGGTAAGAAGACAGCAAACCCCTCCAACCCACCTCCCCCTCCCAAAACATCTTCATCAAACACGTCATACACACGTCTTTTCTGACTATGCAGTTGCTATGATTTGTCTGTCAATGATACACCATTTCCCTCACTCATACAGTTCTCTCATATATACAGTTTAAAATAATTGGTTGAATTGAAATCAAATACTACTACTACTACATAAATAGTTTTTAAATAATTATTTCATTATTTTTATTTTTTCTAAAAATATATCTTGGTTAGTTGAAGTAAACCTGGATAAAATATAAATATTACATGCCAAAAACATAAACTTAAAAATTAGAAATGTTGCTGAAATAAATCAAACTAAGCACAAAAATGACAGAAAAATAAAACAGAAATGAAAATAAAATTAAAGCCATATAGAAATATATATATATATATATATATATATATATATAAACTGATTACAAAGGACAAATGCACAAATTAATAAAACAAATTAAAATTAAAAAGAAAACTGAAAATATAAGTTGAAGCTAATTTCGAAATATTAATAAATGCAATTAGAGTATATAAATAATACACAAATAGCACAGATGTTTTCATTAAATTCACCCATTTTCAATACGCTTCTGTTCGTAAATATTAGAAGAGATGTGCTGTAGTTTTATCTGCAGTGACCTCCATCTGCTTTGACCTTTTTAATTGAATGCCGCCTTTTTCGCTAATCTCTCTGTTAGTCCTCTTATTTTTTTTAATGTCACACTCATGCCCTTCTTATTTGGCATTCTTCTCTGCCTGCTCTTGTGGTTTTCTGCTGATTAAAGCTGGTCTTGCAATTGGGATTTTCATGTTAATAAATTAATACCAGTGACGCCCACTTGCTCAGACCAGATCAGATTGGGAGAAGAACTCTAAATCTCCCCACAAATCCCTGCGCTCAATCGTGCCACTGCAGATCAGCTCAATGTCCTCCTAGTGAACTCAAAATATCTGCAGCACATGAGACGTAGTTTACAATTTTTATTAAATGAAGTAAAGTAATAGCCAACCAGCTCTTTGGTTACAGTTAATAATGCATCTTTGGTAGTCGATCTGAGGCTCTCAGGCCTTGTTTGATTCTTTAAAGAAATGTTCTGGGTTCAATAGTAGTTGAGCTTTGTTGACAGCGTTTGTGGCATAATGTCACAGAAAATAACTAACACTTGTCCCTCAGTGTCTATATTAAAAATTTTCAATGGAAGTAACCTTTTTCTCTATAAATTCCACCCCTGGCTCATTGTAGATATGTGACTCGGCCTCTTTGTCTGCAAAACCTGAAATTAGTTGCTTCAGGTACATTTAGCTGCATTTTTCAGGTTAAACATAAACAAGAAATCACTATAAGCCGTATCGTTTTTCTCTCCATTGCAGATGCAGATTTACTAAACAACCCAGTTTCGTGAAAATAAACAAGTAAATAAATAAGAGATGTGCCTGTGTGTACAAAATGGTTGCAACATGATATTGTGCCGCTTATAGCAAGTAGCATGTTTCAGAGCAAGTTTTAAAGTGAAATGTTCAGTGACAAAACAGTTAAATGCTGACTGTGGCAATTTCAAATGTTTCAAGGCTGCTCGGAAATAAAATTAGAGAAAGCCACTCATATGGAGCAGATTATGACATGCAAACGTTGAAACGTATTCATTTACAAATCATACACTATGGTAAAAGTGTTTTATAGTCATAAGACAGTATTGTACATGAAACAATGCAAAAATAATTTTTTTAATAATCAATAATCTGCCTCATAATTATAGTTTGTGTAAAAAGTAGACATTTTATGGTCACTATTGTTCGTTTCAAGTAGAAACTGCAGGGAAATGTATGTATACTGTAGGTACATTTTTGCATACAGGTAAGCAGAGTCATGTATTTCCAATTTTTTTTTATTATTATTTATTTATTTTGCATTTTTTTCCATGTGATGCCTGAAAATCTGCTTCAGGTTTCATAAAGTATTTTGAGACACTGATTTACTTGAAGAAAACAGCTAGGAAGTTAAACCAACTATTATAAGAGAATATTGTTATTGTATCCAACTGAATCCCACAGGGCTACAAACCACAGCCAAACCAATTTAATATCTTCTTTGGATATGTTAAGTGGCCTGAACTACTTAATGGTTTATGAACAATTACCAGTGCATTTATTTAATATAAACCAAGACTCTAACCCCTATACTAACCCTAACCCTAAGCTTAAACTTAACCATACCTCAAACTCATTAGCACTAAATGTGTGAATTTTCCAGAACAGCATGTAATTACACAGTAAATTTGCAGTCTTGTAGATTAAAGTTAGTACATAGTAGGTAAGGTCACTTAATATAAAGTGTGACCTCTTCTTATATAAAAAGAAAGTTTGGAACCATTTGAGAGTAAATGATGAGAGAATTTTCATTTTGGGGTGAACTATCCCTTTAAACCAAACACCACTGTTTATTTCAGACTTGAGGAGAGTTGAAGCTTATGAATATTTCATATCAAAGATGAACAGTCTGCCATCATTTTCCCGCTCACATGTCTTTCCAAATGAGGTCATTCTTTTCCATGCACTTAAAAAAAAAAGGCAACTGAAGCTTTAACAAAGACCAAAACCTTTAAAAAGGCACAAACCCCCATGAAAGTATCAAAAATTTAGCGCATTTAACTTGTTTAAGGCCCCATTCAAATTTTGAACTGATTAAATCAAGAACGATTCTACTCTGATCTACACAGATCTACAACAAGGCACATTTTTAGACAGTTGGCAAAAATATAAAACATCACTGTCTCCATTAGATAAGTGAAATAATACGGGTTTGGAACAACATTATTTGATGATAGAATTATCATTTTAGGGAGAACTATTCCCCAGTTATGCTTGTCAACTTGGCTCCTGAGGCGGCTCAGGTTGAGTACCATTTTGTCATTTGTCAACAGACATTTATCCATCCATTTATTTATAGAAATGTTATTTTCCGTTTTAGTATTCCAGTCCTTCACCACACACTCATTAAGCCTTCAAACTCCATCATTAGGACCAGCACTAATCGCATTATAAACATCACAGAACCGAAACGGGCCCCGTCCATCAGTGTCTCTCATGGTCCCATGTGTAAGCGTGTATTTGCATGTCTCTGCTGGTCACACGGTCTCCGTCTCTCTGCAGCTCCTCCGTTGTGTTGTCTGTATCTGCTTAATTATTATGGGCATCATGAGCGGCTCCTCGTGGGCCAGTCAGGCAGTTCATGGGAAGGTGCGTACAGTGCTGTACAGTCTCTGTCGTACGGGCATCATACAGGGACACCCAAATATAATCATACCTCTAAAAGTAGCATCAGCAAGACAGAGTGTGCATTTTTAACAGTGCTTTGGGTTGAATCTCACAAATTTGAAATGTCCAGGTCAGACTTTTTGGCACCACTATGCAAAAGAAAAAAAAAATTCATACTCACCAAGGCAAAGAAAAATATATATATTTATATATATATTGTTTCATCAAGATTTAAATACATTCCCCCAAAATCCCCCAAGGATTTTTATGAATTTTGTGCAGTTTCAAGGCCTTTATACAGATTCTTTCTTCATTTTAAGTATCTGAATATGACCAAGAAATGCCCTGGACTGTTTTGAGAGATTCATCTGTTTAGTGTGTTAAGAATAGCAGTAAAGAAATAAAAATAGGCTATATAATAATTAGACAAATACACTGATATTAAAGAAAGATTTTATTTTTATTTATTTTTATTTTTTTTCTTCAGTTTTCATTAGGTGTGTTACTTGCACTTTAACCGAGGTGGGAAATTAACACCTGCAACCTGCCAAAGAGTTTATTTTGTCGTACATGCCAGCCACTGTATCAGCTACGACTAGCCTTTGACCATAATTCCCTAGTGAAAATAAATATACTAAAATGTATTTAAAATACATTTATTTCATGCTAAGTACTACAAATACATGTACACCCTTTATTTTAACTTTTCTTCTACTAAACTGGTATATTTAAAATCTGCTAAATTGGAACTAATTTTGTACTTAATGCACTTTAATTTTGTGGACATACACTGTAAAAAACATTCCGGAATATTTGCTGTAAACAAAACGGCAGCTGTGGTTGCCTTTAATTTACCGTAAAAATACGGTAGCACGTTTTACATTTTACCCTTGTTCACTTAAATTTACAGGCAAATACCGTAATTTTATTACGGTATTAATGTTAATGTACCAACCTATTGAAGTACTGATATCTGTTTTGTACCTTTGTAATACACTGATAACACAGGGAATTCTGGGAATGTCAATTTACGGTTATTCACTGTAAATTTCATGGTATTTTACCGTTAACCATTTAACAGGTTTTTACTGTAGCTTTTTTACAGTTTTTTTACCGTTAAATTCACAGTCATTTTTTACAGTGAAGTGCTGAAGTCCAACTAAAGATATACTTAAGTATATTTGATTGTGCTAAAGTGGAACTCATGCAAGTATACTTTAGGTGCACTTCAAATATTTTGCATGTAAAGAATGATATTATTTAAAGATACCATCCTCACAAATAGTGACATTAGAACTTAGCGGCTTCTTGCAATAAAATGATTATGATAAGAGATGACGATATATTGAAAAAAGAGACATTTTTAGTTGTTAGGCTGTTTGTTTACATGTTGAGCTTGATTTTGTTTAGTACTTGTCCTTATAAAAAAATAAGTTGTTTTTTACTGTTAAAGGAGAAGTCCACTGCCAGAACAAAAATTTACAGATAATGTACTCACCCCCTTGTCATCCAAGATGTTCATGTCTTTCTTTCTTCAGTCGTAAAGAAATTATGTTTTTTGAGAAAAACATTTCAGGATTTTTCTCCATATAATGGACTGATATGGTGCCCTGAGTTTGAACTTCCAAAATGCAGTTTAAATGCGGCTTCAAATGATCCCAAATGCAGATGTAAACGATCCCAACTGAGGAAGAAGGGTCTTATCTATGAAAATATTATCTATAATATTATCTTATCTATTTTATGAAAATAACCAATCGTTTTCGATAGATAAGTCCCTTCTTCCTCGACTGGGATTGTTTCCAACCGCATTTGGGATCATTTGAAGCCGCATTTAAACTGCATTTTGGAAGTTCAAAATCGGGGCACCATATCAGTCCATTATATGGAGAAAAATCCTGAAATGTTTTCCTCAAAAAACATAATTTCTTTACGACTGAAGAAAGAAAGACCTGAACATCTTGGATGAAAAGGGGGTGAGTACATTATATGTGAATCATTGTTCTGGAAGTGGACTCCTTTGACAATGGACTTTTTTGTGAATGTGTGTTAAAGGAATAATTAATCAAAAAATGAAGATTTTCTGAAAATGTGCTCACCCTCGGGCCATGCAGGATGTAGATGAGTTTGTTTCTTTGTCAGATTTGAAGAAATGTGTCATTCCATCACTTTCTCACCAGTGGATCCTCTGCAGTGAATGGGTGCCGTCAGAATGAGAGTCTGATAAACAGCTGATAAAAACATCACAATAATCCACAAGTAATCCACACCACTCCAGTCCATCAGTTAACATCTTGAGAAGACAAAAGCTGCGTGTTTGTAAGAAACAAATTCATCGCTGAGATGTTTCTAACTTCAGACTGATTCATTGGTGAGCACATGATGGAATTCTGCATTTCTCCAAATCTGTTCCCCTGAAGAAACAAACTATATCTAAACTATATCAAACTATATCTACTATAAAGTGAGATTATCTTGTATGGCCTGAGGGTGAATACATTTTCAGCAAAGTCTCATTTTGAACTATTCCTTTAATGAACTAGGAAAAAGTTTTAAGTGAGAAATATATTTTGTAAATCCATATTGATGACTAAAGACGACAATTCATGAACTGTTTTCTTGAACTGTTGTCTCTAGTCAACAATATGGAATCTCAGTGTTCACCACTGTTATAGAAGCAACTGGTATTTTTACTTTTCCATTGCTATTTCAGAGTCCACTTAGAACTAACTGACTAACTTGGCATTTTGCATATTCCTCACAAAAATACCTTTAGCTAAATAACAATATCATGACAATTTTGGGCCTTTTTCCATCAGTTTCCTCCTGCAGCTGTTTGATATAGGCTTAATCCAATTGCTGAAGGTCACACCTAACCAGGCGCTCGCACGCACCTACATATTGAAAAGCCAAGCTCCACCACTATTTACAGGATTGTGCCTGCTCTCAGTTCCATTTTATTGAAAATGATTTGTTATCGTCATTATTTGTCTTTCCCCAAGCATCTCCTTTTGCTGTACTTTCGTCTCTGCGTCAGCAGGCCAACTTCACTTCAGCTGTTATCTGTCTGTGAATAAGTCTCCTGCCAGAAGACATGCAGGGGGATGCATGTTATGTTAGCCATGAGTTAATCAAGCAGTGAAATCACAAAATAAATGCAGTCAGATGTACTTCGCTATAATTGAAAAACAGTATGATTTTAATTTCTTAACATGTTTTTAACTGTGCCATACCATTAATAGTGTCGTAACATTTTGGAACATTCTTTTTCTTTTTTTAAATTGTATTTTATAATGTATTGTGCTGCAAAATAAAATAAAATATGGGTAATGGAAAGTTAACTGAGGCCCTTCCTATAAATATTTAGTGAGCTTTATTTATTTATTTGTGTTTAATACATAAATAAAATGGCTGGTTAAAATCGGGTTTTCACTAGTCACTCAGGGTTGCATTTCCCAAAAGCATTAACTAACTATGGTCATAAGTTCCATTGATCTCTATTTGTAACGACGAAACTTGCGACCATAGTTGCTTTCGGGAAACGCACCCCTGGTTGGTGGGCAAAAAATTAATTTCCCAACTTCACTCTAACTAACCCATCCTTTTCTACAAATTAGAATGTGTGTTGTGTACAGTTTTAAATGTGGAAACATTTTATGTTGTATCTTTATAGATTTTGTTGCGTATTTATGTTGTATTTGTTCACTATTTCTATGATATTTGTGGTGACTGTGATGTTGGTCAGTGTTTTATGTGAAATTATATGTTGTGGTATGAAGGTTTCTAGATTTTTTATGGGTTTAAATTATTCATCAAATCCTTAAATTGTTTTCTGGGAATGCTGAATCATCAGACAGTCAGACATCACAGCTGTCATTGTCATTCTGGGCATTGATATGCCCAAGAGATGCCAAGATTTAAAAAAAGGTTAGAAGAAAACTAAATTAGTGCCTTTTTTTTCTGTTTCCATCTATTTTGTAGGTATTAATCGGTTACTTGGCAACAGCACTTATGAGGCAGCGTTTCCTCCACATGAGGTAAAAGAAGTCAAATTTATTACCAGTCACGATTAATTTTTTTGTGAATGTTAAAGTGTTCGTAGGCAACGATATGGAAAACGTTGCTGTTGTATTTCTAGGGAAGTTATAAAAGCAGACATCCGATTAAAACCCATGGGGCTCAAAACCACAGACACCTTCTGTACGAAAGATGGGCGCGCTGGGGGATCTGGTACAAATACCAGCCTCTAGACCTCATACGGTAAGAAACACACACACAGCAGTGTAAAAAACTACAATATACAGTCAGGTCCGTATATATTTGGACACTGGTACTATTTTTATTATTTTAGCTGTTGACCAAAACATCTTCAAGTTACAGTTATTTAATGTATATGGGCTTAAAGTGCACACTCTGAGCTTTAATTTAAGGGTAGTCTCATCAAAAGTGGAGGAAAGGTTGAGGAATTACAGCTCTTTAATATGTACCTCCCCCTTTTTCAAGGGACCATAAGTAATTGGACAGTTGACTCAAAAGATGTTTCATGGACAGTTGTGGGCTATTCCTTCATTTTTTCTACATCAGTTAAGCAGGTAAAAGGTCTGAAGTTGATTCTAAGTGTGCCATTTGGAAGCTGTTGCTCTAAACCTACATCATGTGGAGCTCTGCATGCAAGTGAAAGAGACAATTGTTAGGTTTCAAAAACAAAAGAAGTCCATCAGAGAAATAGCAGGAACATTAGGAACACAAATCAACAGTTTGGCTCATTCTGAGAGAAAAAGAACACACTGGTGAGCTCAGAAACAAAAAGACCTTCACAGTGGTGGATGATTGTATGATCCTCTCCATGGTAAAGAAAAACCGTTTCACAACATCCAGCCAAGTGAAGAACACTCTGCAACAGGTACGTCACTGTCAAAGTCTACAATCAAGAGAAGACTTAAAAAAAAAAAAAAAAACAGACCTGCAAAAGCATTCTTTGGACAGCTGAAATTAAGATCAACCTGTACCAGAATGGATGGAGAAGGCTTGGAACAGCTCATGATCCAAAGCATACAACATCATCTGTGAAACATGGTGGAGCAGTGTGATGGCATGAGCATGCTTGACTTTCAGTGGCACTGAGTTACTGGTGTCAAAAGCAACCCAGGAGTTTTTGAAGGTAAAAAAGTGAAATATACTGCAATGGCTAATCAATCTTCTGATTTCAACTTGACTGAGCATGCATTTCACTTGCTGAAGACAAAACTAAAGGCAGAAAGACCCACAAACAAACAACAAATGAACGCAGCTGCAGTAAAGGCCTGGCAAAGCATCACAAAGAAGGAAACCCAGTCTCTGGTGATGTCCATGAGTTCCAGACTTAAAGAAGTCATTGCCTGCAAAGGATTCTCAACAAAATATTTAAGGGGTAATTTCTCCCCTTTCCCCCTTAATTTCTATTCAACATGATTATTGTGTTAGATGCAAGGCATTACAAAAAAGGCAACTTCAGAAATAAATATTTTGATTCAGTATTTCATAAATATTAATAATAAAAGGGTATTAATGTTTTTTTAAATGAATACTAGGGGTGTGACGAGACACTTATCCCACAAGATGAGACGAGACACGAGACTGGGTTCACGAGAACAATTCAATTCAATTCAATTCAAATTTATTTGTATAGCGCTTTTAATGATAAATATCGTTACAAAGCAACTTTACACCAAATTGACATTTTTACAATATATGTAGTAGTAGCTTGATGTACATATGGCAGAGATGTGTGGTAAAGATCAATTAATGACGTAATCAAACAGACAAAGAACACTATAAATTAGTAGCAGAATTCGGTAGTGCTGTATGTTGTTTCAGGGTTGGTATCATCTGAAGTCCTCTGTGGGGTTGGCATCATCTCTTCTTAAGTGTTCTGGATCCAGACTGGAGCTTGTGAATTCCTAGTTACCACGGGATGTCAATCCCATGGCAGAAACAGAGAACAAATTAGCTTAGCTGCTGTTCAAACCAATCAAAGAAAGATTTGTTCAGCCAGAGCTAAAAGATTAATAATGAACATTTGATCAGATATAACTGCAGGAAAAGTTTATGAGATGCATTATTTAAATGCTTGGCTAAAAAGATGAGTCTTTAATCTAGATTTAAACAGAGAGAGTGTGTCTGAACCCCGAACGTTATCTGGAAGGCTGTTCCAGAGTTTGGGAGCCAAATGCGAAAAAGGTCTACCTCCTTTAGTGGACTTTGCTATCCTAGGAACTACCAACAGTCCAGAGTTTTGCGACCTTAGGGAGCGTGAACAAGACGACATGAGATTTTTAAACTTTTTAAAAAGAAATCCTCAGTGATCAAATATATAGGGAAAATAGTATTTTATTAAACTGAAAAAGAAATTGAAAAATGCAAAAAAAAAAAAAAATTGCATTTTGATATGAACTTGTACTTTATAAAATTAAACTTCTATTTTATTTAATTATATGCAGTAATACACATGTAAACTAAAGCTTCATGATTCTGGATAAACTGATTTTTTTTTTTATAAATTGGAGATTATGATTCTGAAGAAATGATTAGAAATCTAAATAAAACATAATTTGCTAGTGGTTCTGACAAAATGTTCATTGCATAAGTCTTTTAAAAAATATATTCGAACAAAATTTAAAAATAAAAGTCAGTGTCTTAATTAAGAAAGACTTCACTGTTGGATTCTCCTGAATGAATAATTCAATAATAAATGCTTTTTAAACTAGCAGTTGAGGATAAGCGTTACAATACAAACAAGTGTTTCGCTTTGATCGCTACTGTAGACGATACGTGTTTATACCCAATCTATAAACTTTTATCCCAGTACTTCTGTTATTTAAGTGTCTGTAACACAGAAATAATGATCATATTGTGGTTGAAAAGACTGTTGCTCTTTCTGGATCAGCAGCAGCATGAATGCAGATTTGAATGTCTTTGACACCGTTCACATCGTAAGCATTAGTGGAGCGTGAGCAGCGCGATGTGAAACAGTCATAATAGACACCGCTGGATTGTTGTCATTCAGGAATAAGTTTGCGTGGGTGTTTGAATAGAGATTGTGATCTTTTAACGATTAATAATGCAGCTCTAAACTGCAAAATGTTTTCAGAGGATATCGTCACGTCCAGACCAGTCAGATCTCGTGAGATCTCATGCCACAAGATATCGTCACATCCCTAATGAATACTGAAATATTAACTGAAAAAAAAAAAGAAAGAAAGACATGAAACTCCAAATATAAAACTGCCAGTAGATGGTGGCAAGCCATTGTTTTAATAAGCGAATTTTTCATTCCGTTTTTCATTTAACCAGTTCAAATGGCTCATTCATTCAGAAACGAAGCAAGTAACAAATCACTGTGTTAATCAGGCAAAAAATGTTTCTTAGAATAAAATCGATTTTCACATTTTCAATCATATATGGAACAAAAAATAAGCACTCTAGCTCATGTGATATTGCAAAATTATATCATATGATATAAATATTAGATAAAACCACATATCTTGCTCCCATATCTTGAATTTTAGCGGCATGTAACTGGATTCTAATAGGCTTCATCACGCAGTCAAGTCAAAATCCTGCGTCATGCTCATCAGTAACTGCATGCAGTGTAAGATGACATTCAGATGACATACAGTTCTAGGTTGGGCGGGTACATTAAACGCGTTAAAAATTTTAACATGTTATTTTTTTCCACAATTACCTGCAGCAAATTAATGTGTTAAATCAACAGCCATAGAAGGGTATCCGTATAAACCACTAATGTAGATGAACCAGATATTTACTATGCTTTATATGCATACAATTTTTTATGAATTTTGAAAACAAATATTAATTGTGAATAAAGCCTAGAAATTACCATCAAAGTCAGCTTCCAATCTGTTTGTTTGTGGCTTTCTGAAAAGCTCTTGGCGACCAGGAATGCGCAGTCAAATCCTGAAAGGGAATATTTGCTGTGTGAGAACAGCTTTAATCTCAGTAACTCATATGTGCAGGACTGCACTGGTGTGGCTGACCGTGGCTTTCAACTGTAAATCGCAGCTGTCGTCAAATAGCGCGAGAGAAAATGCAGTCTCAGGCTCATCACCAACGTATATTCAAGCTGAATTAGATCACTCAGTTTTAAAGTGGAGACAGAAAAATAATTGCGATGGTGATCTGCAGACACAGCATCTTTCTGCTGGTAGCTGCTCGTCAGTTTGAGAGTAAGGTCACCCTCCATTTTCAGAATTATGTAACCGTCCTGACCTGGTATGTTTTAAGTGAATGAATGGCCCTGTTTTAAGTCACTTTGATTGATTAAAAAGTTATATATAAATCTAATCAAATTAATCATGCATGTTAACATCATGTTAATGTTAATAGTAAATTCCTAATGAATGTTGTTACTTGATGCTTTTTTTGGTTGTTATTAGTTATTTATCTGTCTGTTGGCCTGTTTGGTAGGCGGTACTTTGGGGAGAAGATTGGACTGTATTTTGCCTGGTTGGGCTGGTATACAGGTATGCTGATCCCTGCTGCTCTAGTCGGCCTCTTTGTCTTCCTCTATGGGCTTTTCACCATGGACTCCAGCCAAGTAAGGTCAGTTCCTGCAGGTATGTTGATTTATTTCAGAATAACCCCCAGTATGCCTGGACCAGGTTCCAGTAGTCCATATGTCAAAAAAGAGAATCCTGTAAACGTTACCTGTAATGACGCTATTTTCATTCACCAGTGTTCACTGTTTCCATACAGTTTCTTTGTAATAAAGCACGAATCTTTGATTGTTTTTCTGCTGTGTTTCAGTAAAGAGATCTGTGAGGCCAACACCACCATCATGTGCCCCATGTGTGAAGGCAACTGCAGCTCTTGGACGCTAAGTGACAGCTGTGTCTATGCAAAGGTACCATGCATAATGGCACATAAGACTACTTAGACAATTTGAAAAAGATGAGTAAAGCTGACGGATTTTTAATTTTTGGGTGTAATAAATGCACGTAAATGGCCCTTGTCCAACGTAGTATCCCACCTTGATTTTGTTCCTGTTAATGTCGTGGATTCCGCTTACTTGAGTTAGTTTGCATCTTGGCATCTGTCCTTCTAATAATTTCATGATTCTGAAATGTGGGAAGATGATAAACAACATGAAAGTCAAGAAAATAATACATCTTGGTTGTGTATAAATAAAATGTCTTATAGACATTTTAATGCTAATTTGTTTTGCTAAAAAAATGTTTTAGTTTAAAGACATGGTTTATAGAATAGCTTTGTCTTCAGAATGTCTGTTTTCAAACATTTTGTTCTAGGCTTATTAGAAGAGCCTGTTTTGTCTTAAGTCAAATATATTCATATGTTTTAAATTAGTGTTTGTTCCTGGATTTTCAACATGCAAATCAAACACAGATTTTCCAAGCTGTGCGGCCAGTACTAAGGAATAAAAGTTGGTTTGTGTCGTGGGAACATGGTGGTGAGATGCATGACAGAGTTTTATTGCTTGAAGATTGCTCTCTTTCATAACTCAGAAGACAATGTTGTCACCGTTTTTTCTTGGCACCCACTACTGTAATGAGTGTGGACTTTGGCCAGCGGTAAAAAGGGAAATGTTTTTATACCTTTCAACAATTCTTTTCCACTGGTCCCACCTACATCAAGAGAAACAATTTTGTCACATGTTGGCAAAATCTTCACCTCCAAGGATTATTTTCACAGCCCACCGCTGATTCCTTAGCTTAGAAAGGTTTAATACCTGCCTGCTACTCCTCTGCTGTCAAAAACACCTGTTAAAATTCACTCAAGAGGAGTTCTGCTGAAAAAAATCCCCATTCAAGTCCTGCCATTCCTCACATATCCAAAAGGATTAAATGTCGAAATACTGTTTCCACGCAGGTTAAATAAACAATTATAAGAGCTGTACATAAAACCTCCTGCCAAGCCCTGATGTGCTCCTCACGACTTACAGCTCAAATTTCCTCTGCCAAAACCTCCACCTCCTCAATATACAAAGCTTCCAATGGGAAGTCAGAGCAACAGATCAGTCTTGCTTTCTACTCGAAAGGTATATCACAAAGAAGTCATTTCACACATGCCAATCAACTTCACTACATCTGGAGTTCTGCTGACCACCAACTCTTTCTTCTGTCTCACTTCCTGCTTCTTAAGGAAATTCATAATTCAAGAAGCTTAAAAACTTTATCCTGCCTTTCAAGTTTTAAGGGGTTTATAAGCAGAAGCTTAGTTTAGTTCTCTCCCATTTCTTTAGCATCCTACCTCCTCCCCATCTCCACCTTTAGGCCCACATTTATAACGCTATAGCTCGATATTGTCTTTACCTCAGAGTCCTGCATGTTTGATAAATCCGTACCCGCAGTAACTGACAGAACACCCGACCTGTTATCCGACAGCAGCACTAATTTAATTTAATTGACATAAAAACCGCAACCCGAACTGCACCCACATTAAATCTCCTACACAAGGTAGACACTCTTTTATTAAAACATTTATGGCTCTTCACGGTAGGTGCTGCCAAAGATTAAAAAAAAAAAAACATTTTATCTTTTTGTAAGCGGCAGCAACATCAACTTTAATCAATTACTGGGCAAATTATTAACAACCAAAAGAACATTTCACTAAGCTCATGTCGAAGTGTTGAAAACAATATGAAGATATAATAGATATAATAGATAAAATACAATAGAATTCCCAGAATTGTATGATTAATCAAAAACAGAGATATAAAGAAAAAAAAAAAATCCAGAGTGTACGTGTAAAACACAATTACGTGTAAAATATCATAGTTAACCTTCTCTGACTCTGAGAACTAAGCTAGTCCATGTCCCGTAAAATGCTAAATGGCAAATAACAAATATACTATTTTTGTTATGTGTTGTTTATTTAGTTTTTAGAAAAATCAGATGTGACCTTGTTTGCAAAAAGCTCCATCGCCATTTAAGATTGAGTATCCAGTCATGGAAACCAAACCATCTGATTACCCTTTTTGCCAAAAAGCATTGGAGACTCCTAGCGCCAAACTTTGGAGTCTCATCCTAAGGTCTCTGATTTTGTACATACATACATCGCTTGCTTACAGTGTCACTGTGTAATCACATGTTGTGTTCAGGCGTACCATACATTCTGTGAAATTGTGTGAATGCATCTGTTTGGGCATTTCCAAATTATGAAGCTGGCAAAGTCTGTCTTTTGGCTCAAGAATTAAGTGAGTAGGTGGTCTTTCAGTGCCAGTGCTTTCTGTTGCTCTTGTTACCACAAAATGGCAATTCTTATTAAATTGCATACATTGGCCACTTCATTGCTGCAAATTAATATCAGAATGAATTGGTCTAAAGTCAAGTCCAGTCACCTTTATTTATATAGCGCTTTTAACAGTACAGATTGTGTCAAAGCAGCTTTATACTATTAAATAGAAAATGGTGTGTCAATAATGCAAAGGGCAACAGTAAACACTCAATTCAGTTAAAGGCAGTTCATCATTGAATTCAGTGATGTCATCATCCAGCTCAGTTCAGTTCAAATAGTATATAATATCGCTGGAAATAAAGTGGCCCCAACTAAGCACGCCAGAGGCGACAGCAGCAAGGAACCAAAACTCCATCGGTGACAGAAATGGAGAACAAAACCTTTGGGAGAAACCAGGCTCAGTCGGGGGGGCAGTTCTCCTCTGGCCAGACGAACCAGCAATTTGTTCCATGTTGCCGCAGATTGTGCAGAGGACTCATCTGGTTCCAGTGGTCTTTTGCCGATGGCTGTCTAGGTGATGAGGTCTTCACTGGGGATCCGTCTCTGGGGCTCATCTAGTTGACGTGGTCTCCGCTGACATTCAGGGCTGTAGCGGTCACCTCTAGGTGCTGATCCACCATCTGGGCTGGGAATGGACTAGGTGGACTAATATTAGTGTAGAATTACACCAATATGGATATGTTTGCATAAGTTCTGCAGTTTGGCACTGCACTCAAGTCATGTTACGTTTATTTATATAAAACTTTATACAATATATTGACTCAACAGAAGAAATGAACTGGGGAAGAGTTCCATGTCTTAGAAGTTAGAGCCACAGTGCACACTCACCAGTCATGTAATTGGCATGGACCAACGGTACTTTAAAGGTAGTTTGAAGTTCGTTTTAGTATACTCTTTAAAACTTTCGTAACAAAATCCAAATGAACTATGTTCTGGTCTGATTTTGTTTAAAATTACACCATACCAGTTCGTTTTTCAATTTGCTCGATGTATACTGGGGCCTTAACTCCTGTTTTGTTTTTTGCTGAAATTCATAGCCTCATCCCCTGACCTCAAATGGCACATCATGGAATCAGCTACAGGCTTTTTAGCAACTTTGTTAGTCTCCCCTACTCCCATGTCTGCTATCATAGTTGGAGGCCCGCTCACAGAGGGTCAGGGGAACTGGTTACAGTGGTGCAGTGATGGATGGAGGGAGGGTTTGGGGTGAATGTAATGGAGGCCATCTGGTATGGGACAGCTGTGTGAGTAAACCTCAGTCCAGTCCAATGGACAGAGTGGAACCAATTACCCAAGTAGCATCCACTGCAGTGACAACCTGTGTTCAATTTTCTTCTTATTAAAAATCTAAACTAAATATTAGAAGAAAATGAGAAAATACAAAATACAAATTTGTAATGTTATGCTTTACTATTTGAGCTACAGGAATATTTGGATGAATTTGTGCGAATGAGAAAAATGTACTTGTGAAATAGTTATAAATTATCATTAGACTGTTTTTCCTAATTTATACTTGTTTAAATACATTGCCTCTTTTCTGCCCACCAGGTGACCCATCTTTTTGATAATGGAGGCACAGTCTTCTTTGCAATCTTCATGGCAATATGGGGTGAGTCTGAATATTTTCAATTTAATCAGTGTTCTTTCACCAGCAGAAAGACAGACAGGTCAGCATTTGGTTTGAAGTACAAATTAAGTAATTATAAAATAGGCTTCCTTCAGCGGATGACGACAGAATAAGAATCTATAGCAGCCTCCAGTCTGTTGTAATAGGATTGACTCAAACGCCCAAGAGAAGCAGCTGTAATCAATCACCGCTTTGTCCCACATTACAACAAATGATCCAATCAGGTCACAGTAGACCTCACTTACAGCCCAACATTTAAATATTTCAAAAGTGCTTAAACTTCAGTTTACTCCTCTAAACAGGAGGAGGGAAAAATAGATAAGTGTTGAAGGATCGCTTGCAGCGACCACAGGTGAGTTAGTGCCTAATAATTGTGGGCACATTATAAAGTCTAATTGACTGGCTGAGGCCAAAAAAACACTTCCCAGGAGAGATTTTAGAGGAAAGTAATCTGAGCAAATGACTCTATGGCCAGTAGATAAGTTCTCTGAGGGATTTACAGGGCTGTATATGTTTACCTTCAAATGTGCTATTAAACCTAATTTTTATTATTTACGTTCAATAGCTAGCTATAAATATGTTGGCAGTTTAACTAGCTCAGAAAAAAATGTCTTCAAAAATGTTGCTCCACCATAACAACAGTTGACTTGAAAGGAAAAACGAACTATGGAAGTTACGCTAATGGTCTTTGTGACAATGCTTATTATTGTGCTGTATGATACATTCCAGAAGCCGAGAAATTGAAATAGAATATCTACAGCAGAAGTGTAGTAGAAGAGTTTGCATTAACAAAGTTGATATACTTATTTTCATAGTCATATACTGTGCAGGTGTTTTTTTCAGGTACAGAACTCTAGGTGACGTGTGGGATCTAAACAAGCAACATATTAGTCATAGTCATATTTTTACCTGCTGGAAAATAGCTATAAAAAACAATGCATTGCACATATGCTATTAACACTATCAGGGTAGCTGCAATAATAGCATGAAGTTATAGGCTACCATTACAATACACCCCATAATTGATTAAAAAAAAAAAAAAATAGTAAACAGTGAACAAAAAAGTAAATTTGGATTCTAATACTCAAATTATCAAATTGTCTTTAAAGTTAATTCATGAAATTCATGAACTGCTCAAAACGATGGCTTTAGTTAGGATGAAGTGCTATTGTCAAGAGAAACGTCTCAGGTTACGTATGTAACCATGGTTCCCCGAGGGAACGAGACGCTGCGTCGAAACGCTAGGGGAACGCCTCCAGCGTGACCACGCTCTGAAACACGTGTGCATACAGTCCAATGGAGAAGCGAGACGTCACAGGCGGGGTGACGTAGAGACCAGGAAGCTTAAAAGCACGTGCAGTGCATGCAGCCGGCAGCTTCTGAATAGAGAAGCAAGCGCTGCAGGGATGCCAGAAGTATGGCCCGAGACGCAGCGTCTCGTTCCCTCGGGGAACCATGGTTACATACGTAACCTGAGACGTTCCCCTTCAGGAACTCGAGCTGCGTCGAAACGCTTTGGGAACGAGATGCCCACGCCACCAGACTTCAAATCCCTGCCCAGTGTGAAAGAGCACAGCTAGGGTGAGAGAAAAAGAGCCAAGTGGCACAAGTCCAGGAAAGAACCTTAAAGTCAAAGGGGTGGACATTCCACAGCATTCTGAAGCCAACTTAAGAGAAGAGAGCCTTGACCCCCAAGAAGGAAGGGTCAGAGGACTCAAAGCTATGAAATAGCATCCCGACCACACTTAGCAAGCTACACCTGGCCAGAGGCCTAGGCCTCAGCGCACCGTGGAGGAAACGTGTAACGAAGGGGTTCCTACCCACTGAGGAGCCACCCAGAGGGGCATAGTAGGCCGAAATAGCCGCCACGTAGACCTTCAGGGTGGAGTGGGCTAACCCTGTGGAGAACCGATCCTGCAGAAACCTCAGCACTGTACCAACTGGGCAGTTAACTGAGTCCTGCTGGCGGTCTCCACACCATGAAGTGAAAGGTTTCCACTTCAGGGCGTACAGTTTCCTCGAGGAGGGAGCTCTGGATTGGAGGATGGTCTCAACAACCTCAGTTGAGAGACCGGGAACTATGAGGTGTGCCCCCTCAGGGGCCACACCCACAAATTCCAAAACTCCGGCTCCTGGGAGCAAAGCGATCAGGGGAAAGGCGTACAGACGAAGCCTCGGCCACATCTGTACCATGGCATCCAGCCCCCGTGGAGCTGGATAAGTCAGAGAGCACCAGTGGTGACATTGCGCATTCTCCTTAGTCGCGAAGAGGTCCACCTGAGCCTGGCCAAACTCTCCAAATCTGCTTCACCACCTCACGGTGAAGCATCCATTCCCCGGGCCTCAGCCCCTGCCTCGACAGGATGTCTGCTCCCATATTGAGATGCCCAGGAACATGAACCGCTCTCAGCAAGAGGAGTTTGTTCTGGGACCACACAAGGATCTGGTGCGCCAGCTTGTATAAGGGGAGCGAACGCAGACCTCCCTGGTGGTGATGTAATAGACCACCGCTGTGTTGTCGGTGCGAACCAACACATGGTGGCCTATTAGGTCCGGGAGAAAGTGTTTCAACGCTCGAAACACGGCCAGCATCTCCAGGCAGCTGATGTGCCAAGTGAGACCGCGGGCGGGGTGGCCACTCATGACTGCACCCCAACCGGTGAGAGACGCAACCGTCGCTAGCGTTACGCGGCGACAAGGAGCTCCTAACACCGGGCCCTGAGACAGGAACCAAGGCTTCTTCAACATGTCTAAGGCACGTAGGCATTGCCGCGTGACCTTGATCATGCAGAACGGGTTTCCCCTCGGGGAGAACCCCTTGGTCCTGAGCCACCACTGTCGGGGTCTCATGTACAGCAGGCCAAAAGGTATCACGTTGGACGCAGCTGCCATCAGACCCAGCAGTCGCTGGAACTGCTTTACAGTGAGTGACCGGCCTTCTTTCACTCTTGTGACTGCAGTGAGGATCAACTCGATCTGAACAGGTGACAAACGTGCCTGCATCGTGGTCAAATCCCACACCACGCCTAGATAAGTGGTTCTCTGTAATGGAGACAGCACACTCTTCTTGGCATTCAGTCTCAACCCCAGCTCTTTCAAATGCGGGGGGAGAGTGCAAGGCTGAACAGAAGAACCCGATACTGGTAAGCTTTGCCCGTGAAAGCAAACCTCAGGAACTTCATGTGTTGAGGAAGGATGGAGACATGGAAGTATGCGTCTTTTAGATCTACTGTCACAAACCAATCCTCGGACCTGATCTGTGACACTACTTGATTGATAGTCAACATTTTGAACTTCAATCTCATTACTGAGCGATTCAGTAGTCTCAGATCTAAAATGGATGCAGACCCCCATCCTTCTTCGGAACAATGAAGTACCGGCTGTAGAACCCGGACTCCCTGACGTGAGGAGGGACCACCTCAGTGGCCTCCTTCCTCAAGAGAGTTTCTACTTCTTGTTCCATTACCAGACCCTGCTCGGGGCTCACCAAAGTGGAGACCCCGTAAAAAGGTGGCGGCGGAGCGCCAAATTGAATGCGATAGCCTCGCTCTACAGTGCGCACGCTGCCAAATAATCTACTAAGGGAACCAGTCTCTCGAGACTGGCCTCTGGTATGAGCTGCTAGTTCTAGCTGCTGTAGAGACCCCCGCAGGAGTGGCGAGCTCCCCAGCTCCGCTACGTTTCCGGGCGGAAGACTGAGGTGAGGGCTCGCTGGAGACCGCTGCGCCCTGAAGCACCGACAGGGTTGGCAGGCTAATCTCCCGAGGGCACCGAGGAGAGATGGGCACCGAAGAATGCGGTGGACCACGCCCTTCCCCAGTAGGGCCTGCCCTCGGAGGTCCTGGACCAAAGGAGTCAGGACCATGTTCTCATAGGTCTGGGTGAAAGCGTTTCAGTAACTGAAACACGGCCAGCATCTCAAAACTGGATGGTGACTGCTCCACAGACCACGGGCAGGGGGGCCACTCATGACCACTCCCCAACCGATGAGGGACGCATCCGTCGCTAGCATACACGGAGACAAGGAGCTCCCAGCACCGGGCCCTGAGACAAGAACCAAGGTCTTCTCCACATGTCCAAGGCACGTAGGCATCGCCGCGTGACCTTGATCATGCAAAGCAGGTTTCCCCTCAGGGAGAACCCCCTTGGTCTTGAGACACCACTGCAGGGGTCTCATGTACAGCAGGCCAAAAGGTATCACGTTGGACGCAGCTGCCATCAGACCCAGCAGTCGCTGGAACTGCTTTACAGTGAGTGACCGGCCTTCTTTCACTCTCGTGACTGCAGTGAGGACTGCAGTGAGATGGCAGGCTAATCTCCCGAGGGCACCGAGGAGAGATGGGCACCGAAGAATGCGGTGGACCACGCCCTTCCCTAGTAGGGCCTGCCCTCGGAGGTCCTGGACCAAAGGAGTCAGGACCATGTTCTCATAGGTCTGGGTGAAAGCGTTTCAGTAACTGAAACACGGCCAGCATCTCAAAACTGGATGGTGACTGCTCCACAGACCACGGGCAGGGGGGCCACTCATGACCACTCCCCAACCGATGAGGGACGCATCCGTCGCTAGCATACACGGAGACAAGGAGCTCCCAGCACCGGGCCCTGAGACAAGAACCAAGGTCTTCTCCACATGTCCAAGGCACGTAGGCATCGCCGCGTTATGAAAAAGTTATGAAACTGCTTCACAGTGAGTGCCTACTTTCACTCTCTTGACTGCCGCGAGGATGACTCGATCCGAGCAGGAAATAGACATGCCTGCATCGTGGTCGCTCCCACACTATGCCTAGATAAGTGGTTCTCTGTAATGGAGAAAGCACACTTTTCTCTGCGTTCAGTCACAACCCCAGTTCTTTCATATGGGCGAGGACGACATCTCAATGCCGCACCGCCCATGCTCAGAATGAGCTAATACTGACCAAATGTCAATAAGGTTCAGTATGCAGATGCCCTGGCAGCCACAGCTAAGCCACTTTTTCTTTATTTTATTTATTTTTTTATTTTTTGCAGCATCCACACACTTAGCGAAAGTACAGGGTGAGAGTGCAGTAAATACATTTAATTCATCAGAATTAAATAACAATGGGAGAAAAACTAGACATTCAAAATGCACGTAGCTTTTTTCTTTTTACACATATATGAATGAATACAGCCCGCCCCCTCAAGGGCGGATTGTACATGCTCAGCTCCCGAACAAACCACACATAAATCGCTTGAATCCCCATTCTTTTATTTATTTATTTATTTTTTAAAAGTGAGAGCAGAAAGAAACGAGCTATCTAAAATGCAGTCAGCTCATATGTGGACAGCATCAATCTCCTCGGAGAAAGATAGCCGCAGCAGCGCGAGCTCTCACTCAGAGGGGGAAGAACCGCAGCGCGGGCTTCCGAGCCCCGATAGAGAGCGCTAGATCTAAGGAGAAAGGCAGAGAAAGGGCGGACCCGTCTCTAACCCGTTCACAGATCTATGCTGCGATCCCCACGGCCGCAGTCGCCGCTCTGCCTCGGCAAAAGCGGGACCCGTGCAGCGGGGAAGCTCACGAAGACTCCCTCCTCGAAGAGAGTCCTCCGAGAGTGAACGTGAGCAGCGAGTGTGCGGGCAGTCAGCCCCCTCGAGAGCTGACGCAGCCCGCTTCGCCGCGAGCTCTCATTCAAAGGGGGAAGTACCGCAGCGCGGGCTTCCGAACCCAGAAAGAGAGCGCTAGATCTAGGAAAAAAGGCAGAGATAGGGCGGACCCGTCTCTAACCCGTTCGTAGATCTAATTGTGATTCCCACGGCCGCAGTCGCCGCCCTGCCTCGGCAAAAGCGGGACCTGAGCCGCGGGGAAATCACGAGGGCTCCCTCCTCAAAGAGAGTCCTCCGGGAGCGAAGCGTGCGCAGCGAGTGTGCGGGCAGTCAGCCCCCTCGGGAACTGACACAGCCTGCTTCGCCGCGAGCTCTCATTCAAAGGGGGAAGTACCGCAGCGCGGGCTTCCGACCCAGAGAGAGAGCGCTAGATCTAGGGAGAAAGGCAGAGATAGGGCGGACCCGTCTCTAACCCGTCCGTAGATCTATATGCGATCCCCACGATCACGGCCGCCGCCCTGCCTCGGCAGAAGCGGAAGCTGAGCCGCGGGGAACGCAAACGCTGGCAGTCAGCTCCCTCGAGAACTGACTCCCATGCTTCGCTCCCAAACAGACAACAAATAGGCTGTGTGTATCGCCACCCGAAATAGCACAGGCAGAGAGGAACACACAGTCGAAATGCTGCTGCTTATATTCGTAAGAATGCTTTGTAGGACATTGTGACACTCTCAAATAAAAGCTGTGCGAACTAGCACAAAAAAACAGAGTGACACACACACACACAGAGCGCTTGCTGAAAGACAGAAGCTGCCGGCTGCATGCACTGCATGTGCTTTTAAGCTTCCTGGTCTCTACGTCACCCCGCCTGTGACGTCTCGCTTCTCCATTGGACTGTATGCACACGTGTTTCAGAGCGTGGTCACGCTGGAGGCGTTCCCCTAGCGTTTCGACGCAGCTCGAGTTCCTGAAGGGGAACCAGAATAAATGCCTAGTCTCTCTCAGGCATCTTGGAAACAAATTATAGTTCAGCAAAAAGCTGTATAAGGATGACCACTCATTTACACGTTGGAAATTCACCAACAGCTTCCTAGAAGCTTAGAATGGGACAAAATGTTTACAAATAAATACTAACCTTAAATACCAATTAAATCCATGTCCTTACTGGAGACTTTTGGGAGTGTCAAACTCATGTATCTGCAGAAGCAAATCCCAAGTTATCTTTCTATGGCTCTTTGGAATAAACGATTCTAATTGGTCATTCACTGCAATTAATGTTTTTTGAATATTGATGTCTTAATGCTCCGGTTACTAATGTAACCTTGGTTATCTGAGATAACGGATCAAGTGTTGTGTCAGATCATGCTTGGGAGAAACACGTTTTGCTCCAATACTGAAGTCTGATTTGATAACATTTGTGCAGCTGCACAAACCTATAGCATTTCAGCCCATCAAAACAGGTGAAGCCAATTGCCTATAAGTCACCTATTGCCTATATACTGCCTATTGTACCGAATGCAATTTCATCAGAATTTTTCGACTGAGAAGTGTGAGAAGTGGCAGCATTGACTCGTGTGCAGCTGTATAACACAACCAGCTGGCTGCATCACAATATTCCCAATGGAAACTCCACTGGACCAAGCCCAGGAGGTGGCCATCCCCCTAGAGGGCCGTTACTCCAATGGGGCACTCAGAGCCTACTGAGGTGTAAGGTTGAGCTATTGCATCAACTACCTAGTTCAGGTCTTCTCTACTAAGGCACTCTCCACTAATGAATCAGGTGTGTTAGATGAGGAAGACATTCAAAATGTGCAGGGTTGGGGGGTCTCCAGGACAGGTTTGAAAACCTTTGATTTAGCGGGATAATCTCTGCTTCGTAACTGGCAGCCCTTTAGAGCAGCCTCCGAAGCATACAAAGAGCTGCTCTGACTGACAATATTGCCTGAGGCCTTATGCAAAATAAGTTAGCTCCCTGCTTATCCACAGAGGAGGGGAGAGCTAACGCAGTGATGACCTGTGCTCTGCATGGAGTAACCTAGCTAACCTAACATGGGTTTGAGGATGATCTTATGGCCGAAACTCCAAACAGAAAGTGCTCACTGAGCTGTATCAATTCAGGGGAACACGACTGGTTTCACCAGAGCGGAGCCACCAGTAGAACTGTACATCCGGTCTCCCTGATTTGTCTGATGACCTGAGGGAGCAAACCAACTGGGGGAAAGTACAGGCAAACTTGAGCCATTCGTGGGCCACTGCATCCTGTTCCTTCGAGAAAAATGCTGGGCAATGGGAGTTCTGCGAAGAGCTTTACCTCTCTTATCCCAAAGACTCCCAAATCATCTGAACCATTTGGAGTGAATTCTCCATTTTCCTGATGCAAGTTAGCTCTTCACTCATCCTCCAAGGAGGGGAAATCTAATAGAGTGATGACCTGTGCTCTGAACGAACTAGAGAGCACCTTAGGAATGTAACCTAGTTTGGGTTTGAGGACGACCACACAGTCTTTAAACAGAAAGTGCTTACAGAGAGTGCTTGCAAGTCACCCACATGTTTGACTGATGCTAAAGCCAGCAGCAGGGCGGTACTAAGCAATAGGGGCCATAAGTGGACTGGTCTCTGGTAGGAACAGTGTAAGGGTAAGGGGGATAAAGTCTCCTAGCTCCTCTCAAGAACTTGACGAATAAGACATTTCTTTCTGCAGATTGGCCGGCCACAAAGGCATAGTTCGCTCTGATAGCCGGCACGTATACTTTGAATGTGGAGGGGGTGTGCCTCTTATCCAGCATACAGCTCTTGTAAAAAGAAAAGAATGGTCAATACCTCAAAAGAACATGGGTCTTCATTTTGGACTGCACACCAGTCAGAGAAGACAGGCTATTCAAGAGCATATAGGCACCTTGTAGACAGTGCTCTTGCCTCTGCTATAGCGTTGATTACCTTGAGGGGCCACAAATGTAGGCTCCACAGCTTGTGTTGGGGATGCCACAGGGAACCTCTCACTTGAGAGAGGTCTTTCCTCAGTGGAATCATCCAGGAAGCTGTCGATGAAAGCTACATTAGTTCAGGGGATCACGACTGGTGGAGCTACCAGTAAAACTGAGCATCCAGTCTCCAGTGATTTGTCAGATAAACTGAGGTAGCAAAGCGACCGGGGGAAAGTACAGGCAAATTTTGCCGATTCGTGGGCCAACGCATCCTTTTCCTTCAAGAAAATCTTGGACAATGAGAGTTGACTCCTGAGGTGAAAAGGTCTACCTTTGCATTCCTGAAGATCTCCCAAATCATCTAAAACATCTCCTGGAGACACATTGCCCCGGGACAGCATATCTACTCCCTGATTCAGTATCAAAGAGCCCAGGTTGTACTGAGCCCATAGGAGGAGGCGTCTCACCATTTTGTAAAGAGACCTCGACCTGAGGTTGTCTTGGCGATTTAAGAAGGCCATATTATCAGAATGGACAAGGATGTAGTGCCTATTTAGGAGTTCAAGACAAATAGGCAGACAGGATCCATGCCTGAGGGACAGAGAATTCCACGGTATAAAACCTAGCAAAGGTCGACGGTGATGACCAGCCGGCTGCATCGCAATATTCCCAATGGAAACTCCACTGGACCAAGCCCATGAGGTATCCATCCCCCTAGTGGAGAGGGCCCTCGCTCCAATGGGGCACTCAGAGCCCACTAAGGTGTCAGCTAGGGCTATTGCATCAACTATCTAGTTTAGATCTTCTCTACTAAGGCACTGGCTACCTTCACGGGGAGCTGCAAAGGCTCCTGTTGAGGGGCCACAAATGTAGGCTCCAGAAATTGCATTGGGCATGCCACAGGGAACCTCTCACTTGAGAGAGAAGGTCTTTCCTCAGTGGAATCATTCAGGGAGCTGTTGATGAAAGCTGCATCAGTTCAGGGGGCCACGAATGGTTTTCACGACTGGTCTCTGGTGATTTGTCAGATGACCTGAGGGAGCAAAGCGACTGGGGGAAAGTACAGGCAAATTTGGGTGATTTGTGGGCCAGCGCATCCTTTTACTTCAAGAAAATCTTAGACAATGAGAGTTGACTTCAGAGGTGAAGAGGTCTACCTTTGCATTCCTGAAGATCTCCCAAATCATCTAACACATTTTCCTGGAGACACACTGCCCCAGGACAGCATATCTACTCCCTGGCTCAGTATCAGGGAGCCCAGGTTCCACTGAGCCCATAGGAGGAGGCATCTCGCCTTTTTGTAAAGAGACCATGACGTGAGGTTGTCTTGGCGATTTAAGAAGGCCACCACTGTCATTTTGTCAGAATGGACAAGGACGTGATGCATATGTAGGGAACTTATATATTTCTCTAAAAGAGCTGGAATAGAGAAAATGTAACATGTTACACTGTAGTTAAATAGTTTTTCTAAATAATTAATGCAAAAGGTAACAAGCCAGTCATTGTCATGATATTATCATATGCAAAATATGAAATGCATTTTAAATAAATATATAAATAGGTACCCCTTATGCAGAAGTTCAGTGTACAGTAATTATGAGAAGTACTAATGCATTAATGCCTCCTTTACTCAGATGTACAGCTAAAAGCTCTTGAATGTTTGCAGATGAGCTACATAATTGATTCAGAAAGTTATATAGCTAATGGATTTTCATATGTTATATGGCTTGATGGTAAATGATGGTAAAACCTAGCAAAGGTCGACGGTGACGACCAGCTGGCTGCATCGCAATACACATCGTATATGACTTTTCTCAACACACTTTGGGGTGTGTTGACAAAAGTCATATTGGTGTATTATTAGAACACTTTGATGGGGACCGTACTGTTCCTGACAGAGACCCAGATGGATCTGCAAGTCTAAAGGCTGAGAGCTCAAATGTGAAGACAGCTTTCAGCAAGAAGACTGGGCTTTAAAAATTAAACATTGTCTCTCTTCCTGGTCTCTCACTCTGTTTCTTCCCTTCCAGCTCTTTTGCTTTCAACTAAAGTGGGTCATACAGTCCTTTGGTAGAAACGAGAGACATGTAAACTCTGAGAGCCCAGATGTTTTTGTTCTTTTTTTAACAGTTAAATTTAACATGAAAACCTCATAGAACTTACCTTATTTTTACTTTGATTTATTTAGTATTCCTTTATAGTGCCTAAATCATTTCCTGTGAAAAATGCATGCTATGCCGTGCCTCTGAATAAGCTAGCTCCTTACATTCTGTAAGCCAGACTCAATTTGAATGTCTACCATTCAGCGCTGGTGTAAAATGTTGATCAACGCATATCTGTGATGACGCAATCTGTATTGCTGCACTCAGATGCTATTATATAAAGTCTTGTGGGGTGGTTTTGATGCAACTTCACGAAACCAACAATGTGCATGACAAAAGTATTTGATAAAAAGCAAAAAAGCGACACTTATGGAGTGGAGAAATGAAAGAATAGGAAAAAAAAGTCATTATTTTTCCAACTAAATGATGCTTTCATCAGGGCTAAACGATTGCAAATGGAAAAACAATACTGACAAAATACAGACAAGATTAAGACTAATAAGAGAGTTAAAATTCTTTTGAAATGACATTGGTTTCCCCTCAATGTTGCAAAAACAAGCACATAAACAGATTGTATAATAGTCATTTATACTTGAAATGTCAAAGATGTTGTCATTTTTGTTGCCCTTGTCCAAGACAACATTTAAAGACTTTTGGTTTCTAAGCTGATATGTGTTTTTAATTAAATAGATAATATAGATTAGATAGATTTATTGTTTTTTTAAACTTTGGCACAGACGTCATCTGTCACAGAGGCAAATACAAATCAGCTCTGGTTGTGTAACTAATTACACCATGTAAAAATTGTTCACATTAATTTAAAGCAGTCTTCGCTTTCATTTCTAGTTTACAACTCCGTATAAAATACATCAACAACATCTTTTAAACCCTTCAAACCTTTGGTCACAAATGGGAATAAATGGGCTGTAAATGTGCTGAACTTCCTCAGCAATTGTTATTGATAGTAGTTGACCTGGAGAAAAAAAAAAAAAACATCATAGTAGAAGATTATGTAAATACCCACAACAGTGTTCCTTTCAGCAATGAGATGTATAATCTTAATGATGCCTGAAATTGAGTTTGCATAGTTCAAGCACTCATTTTCATGCAGTATGTTTAGCCCAAAATGATCTTCCTTAGTCACCTTATCTAAATCACAAGGACTAATGCCTTTAAATATTATAAACTGTATCTGAAAACACTTGTTCACATCTTACCATTTCTGCCTGTGCTGTCACAGCCACAGTATTCCTTGAGTTCTGGAAGAGGAGAAGGGCGGAGCTAACCTACGACTGGGATTTGATTGACTGGGAGGAAGAGGAGGTGAGCCTGCCTTCCAGTTTAAATAGACTTTCAGATGAAACGGTAATGCTATATGTTTCCTTAGAAGTATCATAATCTTTTGAGACCTGTTAAAATGACCATTAAGTTCATGAACAACTGTAACTGGTGTGTGGCCAATCTATGTGCTGTCTGTTGTATTTCCTATAGTGTAAATCCTGTGTCATGGTGTGTTCTGTGAGTGTGCCTCCTACAGTATCATGTTGTGTTGTGCATGCCTTGCTCCTAATGTGAAAACAACTCAAGGGTGTTCACACTGACAGCGATTAGCTTTGACAAAGTGCCTGTTGCTGCGGTGAGAAAAGTTTGTTCATGCATATCCGCCTCCTGTAGATATTTTGGTCAGTTGTCAACAAAATGTAAGAGATGTTATTTATACAGCAATCCTAGCTCATTGGAAAATGTTTCTTCTTGTGACGCAAACATTGGAATGTAATAATTTACAATGGTAAAAGTGGTCATAACATTGTTACACACACACACACACACATATATATATATATATATATATATGAGTCTTTATTAATCAATAGTCTGTCCATGTAATTATATTTTGTATGAAAAGGAATAGAAACTTTTGGTGTTTTACTGCCACTAGTGTTCATATCAGCTGGAAACTGTAGTGAATTGTAGGTATAGGTACACTTTTGACATTTTGCAAATATGTATGTAGAGACATGTATTTCTAATGAGCCTGTAACGTTGAGTTAGAGGCGAGAGGCGAGCGGATCCATTTGCGAGCTTTTATTAAGAGGACAAGACAGAGACATAGTCGACAACAGGCAGGGTCAGAACAGTAGCAAACAGGTATAACACAGGCAATAAGTAGAGAGAGTCCGTGAAGCAGGCGTGGGTCAATCAGCGGCGAACATAATCCATAAAGGGGCTAAGCGAGGGGAATAATCCGATAAATGAGCTAGAGTCCAGTAGGCAGGCGGCGAGACAGAAGAGACGAGAAGGCCAGGCGAGGGAACTAAACACTGGGAACTGGGAACGATGATAACAATGATTAACACGACAACAATACTCCGTTGCTTGCAAGGGGAAAGACCAGGGCTTTTATAGTGCTACTGATTGGTTGCAGGTGTAGACCAAATCAGCGCGCTGCATGATGGGGAGTGTAGTCCAAGGCGTAGTGCAAGAGTCCGTATGTGAGGATAAGGTGAGAGCGACATCTGGTGGTGAGCGGTCCGCAGAACACCGACCAGATTCGTAACATAGCCCCCCCCCTGGGAGCAGCTTCCAGGCGCTCCGACCGAAAAACAGTCCTGTGGAGCAGTGGGAGGGCCAGGAGACTGAGGCAGAACTGGCAGGGCAGAAGCCTTCCAGGGCGGAGCAGGAGGCGGAGCAGGAGGTGCAGGAGCCCTCCATGGCGGAGCAGGAGGCACAGGAGCCCTCCAGGGCGGAGCAGGAGGTGCAGGAGCCCTCCAGGGCAGAGCAGGAGGCGCAGGAACCCTCCAGGGCGGAGCCGGAACCCGCATCATGGACTGGGACCTGGGGAGAGCAGGGATAGAGGAAGCAGACAGAACGAGGAGAGAAGCAGAGAGTCCATAGGAGAACGCCACCTCCATGGGAGGTTCTACAGCTGACGCTGACACCTCTGGAGGTATTGGCGCAGCTTCCCCGATTGGTGAGGCCTCTGGGGCTGACTCGTGGTCAGACGAGACCTCTGAAGCAGACTTGAGATCAGACAGCACCTCTGGAGCAGACTTGAGACCAGACGGGACCTCTGGAGCAGACCTGAGACCAGACGGGACCTCTGGAGCAGACCTGAGACCAGACGGGACCTCTGGAGCAGACTTGAGGCCAGACGGGACCTCTGGAGCAGACTTGTGAACAGGCGTGTCTCAGGAGCGAACTTGTGAACAGGCGTGACCTCCAGGGCAGACTTGTGAACAGAGCGTGACCTCAGAGGCGGACTTGTGAACAGGCGTGACCTCAGAGGCGTACTTGTGAACAGGCGGTGACCTTAGGACGGACTTGTGAACAGGCGTGACCTCGGGGCGGACTTGTGAACAGACGTGACCTCAGGGGCGGGCGTGAACAGACGTGGGTGTAGTGTGCGGCCCACATACTGAGAATGGTGATCGCCATCACACTGGCAGACATGACGTGACAAGGCTCTGGGAGGTCAGACGAGGCGTGACTTGGCTCTGGGTGGTCAGGCGAGACATGAGGAGGCTCTGGACAGACAGGCGAGACACTGACGAGCATTGGCGTTCCTGGCGAGACATGGCGAGGCTCTGACCAGGCGAGACATGGCGAGGCTCTGAAGCGTCAGGCGAGACATGGCAGGCTCTGGCTGATCGGCGAGGCGTGACTTGACTCTGGGGTCAGGCGGGCGTGACTTGTCTGGGGTCAAGCGAGGCGTGACTTGACTCTGGGCTGTCAGCGGGGCGTGGCGTGTCTCTGGGCGTCCGGCGGGGCGTGGCGATGTCTCAGGCGTCAGCGGGGCGTCGTGACTCTGGAGCGTCCGGCGGGCGTGGCGTGACTCCCTGGGCGTCCGGCGGGACGTGACGTGACGTGACTCTGGGCCGTCAGGCGGGACGTGACGTGACTCTGGGCCGTCAGGCGGGACGTGACGTGACTCTGGAACAGCAGCAATAACTTCGCTTGGCTCATGAAGATCAGCTGTGGTTTGACTTGGCTCGTGGAGATTGGCTGTGACTTGACTTGGTTCGTGAAGACCGGCTGTGGCTTGGCCTGGCTTGTAAAGTCCAGTAGTGAACTGACTTGACTCTTGGAGATCAGCAGTGACTTGACTTGGCTTATGGAGATCAGCAGTGACTTGATCTGACACGTGAAGACCAGCGGAGACTTGACTTGGCTTGTGAGGATCAGTAGTGACCTGACTTGACTCATGAACGACAGCTCTGACTTGGCTTGACTCAGGAACCACGGCTGTGACTTTGCTTGACTTAGGAACCACGGCTGTGACTTTGCTTGACTCAGGAACCTCGGCTGTGACTTGGCTTGACTCAGGAACGAAAGCTCTGACTTGTCTTGAGACAGGAAACACAGCTTTAACTTGACTTGACACTGGAACAACAGCTGTAGCTTGACTTGACGCTGGAACAGCAGCTGTAGCTTGACTTGACACTGGAACAGCAGCTGTAGCTTGACTCGACTCGGAAACTTGACTTGACTCAGGAAACGCAGCTGCAACTTGACTTGAAACTTGGCTCGGAAACACAGCTGCGACTTGACTGGACTCGGAAACTTGACTTGACTTAGGAAACGCAGCTGCAACTTGACTGGACTCGGAAACTTGACTTGACTCGGGAAACACAGCTGCGACTTTACATGGCTCTGGTATAGCAGCTGTGACGTGACGGAGCTCCGTTTTCGCCGCCATTTTGTGAACGGGCTCCTCCATCGCCGCCATTTTGTGAGCGTGCACCAGTGCGGCCGCCATTTTGCGAACAGGCACCGCAGTCGCCACCATTACATGAGCGCGCTCCGACGCGGCCGCCATTCCGCGTGCGGGTTGCGCAACCGGCATTACTGAGATGTCGCGTTCCTCCTCCACGACACCCACAGTAAATAATGAGCCCACACACAATAGGGCAAAGTCCATAAATGCAGCTAGTGATGAACGCAGACCCTCGCGTCTTAGTCTCGCCTTTAGAGGCTCATTAACGCCATCACAAAAGATTTCAATAATAATACAGTCTGGGAGAGTAGAATGGTTTGCTATGGCCAGAAATTCACTGATATGTAGTTCGAGTGTATGTGGTCCTTGTTTCAGTCTGAATAAAATCCTGTTTGTGTCCATACCTGCTGAATGTCCGGGGGTGAAGCTGCTGGATCCTTGTTTGACGGAGTATTCTGTACTGTTGAGTGAGAGGCGAGAGGCGAGCGGATCCATTTGCGAGCTTTTATTAAGAGGACGAGACAGAGACATAGTCAACAACAGGCAGGGTCAGAACAGTAGCAAACAGGTATAACACAGGCAAGAAGTAGAGAGAGTCCGTGAAGCAGGTGTGGGTCAATCAGCGGCAAACATAATCCATAAAGGGGCTAAGCGAGGGGAATAATCCGATAAACGAGCTAGAGTCCAGTAGGCAGGCGGCGAGACAGAAGAGACGAGAAGGCCAGGCGAGGGAACTAAACACTGGGAACTGGGAACTGGGAACGATGATAACAATGATTAACACGACAACAATAATCCGTGGCTTGCAAGGGTAAAGACCGGGGCTTTTATAGCGCTACTGATTGGTCGCAGGTGTAGACCAAATCAGCGCGCTGCATGATGGGGAATGTAGTCCAAGGTGTAGTGCAAGAGTCCATGTGTGAGGATAAGGTGAGAGCGACATCTGGTGGTGAGCGGTCCGCAGAACACCGACCAGATTCGTAACAGAGCCTATGCTGTTTCTCTGTGAGCAAAAGATTATTTTTCATTGCCTGTGATCAGCGATGCAGTGAATCGGAATTCTATGCTCATTTTCACATCTAAATAAACAATAAAAAAAGATGCTTGCGACTTTTTTATCAGAAGAGTTTCCATTTCAAAATTCAGACTTTTTTTCTCAGAATTGTGAGATATAAACTAGCAATTGTGTGTTATAAAGTAAAAATTACGGGATGTAAACTCGCAATCGTGCATATAAAGTCAGAATTGTGGGACATACTGTAAACTCGCAATTGCAAGAAATTAAATCAGAATTTCCAAATATGAACTCGAAATTCTGACTTTTATTTATTTATTTATTTATTTTTTGCAATTGAGTTACCTCAATTTTTCATGTCTCATACCTTTTTCTTGAAATTGCAAGTTTAAATGTCACAATTCTGAATTCTTTTCTAAGAATTGTGAAATATAAATTCACAGTTGCAAGTCCAATTCTGAGGGAAAAATTCTTACTGTTTTCTTTACTGTGTATCATAAAATAAGCATTGTGAGATTTAAACTTGCAATTTAAAGTCAGAATTCTGAATTTATATCATAATTCTGACTTTATTTCTCATAATTGCGACTTTTTCATAGAATTGCAAATGTGAGTTTCAGTTGAGCAATTTTGAGAAGTCAGATTTGCAAGAAAAACAGAAAGAATTGTGAGATGGCCTTTCATATTATTCTGAGTGTGTTTAGTTCATGAATTAATAATCATTGATTTTAATCATATGATTTATTATTTGTTGTCAAAACAGAATCGCATATGTAAACATATTATCTAGCTAAGAGCCGGTGCACAGCACACAAACGTTTGGGCACCCATTAATAGTAATGTATAATGCGGCCAGAAGCAGAGTTATGTTCACCTGCCAATTTCCCATGATAAAATCTCAGTGTGAACAGCCCTTCGTGAACCTCATATCATCAGCATGTGCAGAGTGATGGTGAATTGATGTACTGTGTATATTTTGTGGGCAGCAATGTGTGTGATGTGTGAATGTGTAATGCGTTTGAGGGAACACCTCAAAATAATCCAGAGATCAAAGCGATCAATTGTGGCTGATACCTGCTATACATCTGGTGGTTGCATTCGTTGCTCTGTAGATTTCTGCTGTCGCTAGTTTCTGTATAACAGTGGTTCTCAAACTGTGGTTTATGCATCGACAGTGTTACACAAAAAGTCCTGCAGGGATGATGTACTGTATATCTGTAGCTCAAAACCTGTTAACAAATTAGCATTTTAACACTTCCGGGTTCTATTGTCCTGAAGTCAGTGGAATTTAAATGGGTTTTTGGTTAATGCCAGAAATAAGGTTTGTGGTTTTTGCTGAGGGAACCAAGACCATGCTAACTTCCATGTTGCCCTACAAAAACACGTCATCACTGCAGCACTCTGTTTTCCCTTAGATCTCCATAGAAGACAGTATAGTATACATTTTAACTGCTGATTTCATTGTTAAATCTTTTTTAATTATTATTTTTTTGGTCTGTTTCTTTCATAAACCTATCAAATTACTTCAGAACACTAGTAGCACACTACTTGCATGGATGACTTTTATGACATTTTTACAGTGCTTATTTTAGAACAGTCCCAGAACATTGTATGGAAAAGAAAATATCTTCTTTTGTGTTCTGTGAAAGACAGAAATATATATGGAAAAACAAAAGGTTGAGTAAATAATGACTTATTATATTTTTGCGTTTCTAATATGTAGCCTACATACACATTAAACAGTAAGGTGGTGACTAGGTGATACTTGGATGGTGTGATCAGGACGTGATAATTGGCCTGAAAAGTTTGAGAACTGCTGCTGTATACAATCCCTTGTATATTTAACTGTCATACTGTGGAATGTACTAATAAATATATCTCATGATGAGACATTGAAGTGTCTCATATTAACTCATTCAACTCATGTAAACAGCCTCTGGATTGACATCATCATGTCCAACCAAAACAGATGATGATGTTGAACATCTGTGCGTGATGAGAATCATTCATGAGATGTGTAAAAAGATCTTCAGGCAAATGTTTCAAGAATAATATGATGTGTTTTTTTTTTTTATAAAGGAGGAACTACGGCCCCAGTTTGAAGCCAAATACTCCAGGAAGGAGAGAGTAAACCCCATCTCAGGGAAACCAGAGCCCTTCCAGCCCTTTACAGACAAACTCAGCCGACTCATGGTGTCTGTTTCGGGAATCTTCTTCATGGTAGGATTCTGTGTTCAAAATATCTAAAGCTGCAACAATCAGAATTATAAGCACCCGTCAGGAATTTAACTGTTCTGTTTTTTTCTTACAATTATATTTATTTTTCTTTATTAATAGTTTCACAAATATTGGTTGTTTGTAAAATATCCTTGCACTCTTAAAAATAAATATATTAAAATGTATTTAAAAATACATTTATTTCATGCTAAGTATGCTAAAAACATGTACATATTATGTACTTAATAAAAATACCCTGCAGTCGTACTTTTAGTATACTAAGCTGGTATATTTATTAAAGCCTGCTAAATTGGAATGACTAGTTTTGTACTTAATGCATTTTAATTGTGCAGAAGTAGTAATGAAGTCCAACTAAAGATATACTTAAGTATATTTGATTGTGTTAAATTGGAACTATTGCAAGTATACTTTAAATATTTTGTATTTAAAGACCAATATTATTTGAAGAGCATACAATCCTCATCAAAAGTGACATTAAAACATATTTTAAGCTTAATATTAAGAAATGTGCATTGTGCACAAGTAGTACTCCAAATAAGTTTCATTACAATTTTTATATCAGTAAGTCTTGAGAGATATGTCAGTAATTATGTTAATAGACTTGAGCTATACTTAGTATAAAACAAATGCATTTTAAATCTATTACTTTTTTACTAGGGAAATATGGACAAACCCAGCAAGTAGTTTATATTTTAAACCCAGCTTTCTGGGTAGCTTTATCAACTATTCAACTATTGCTTAAAAATTACTATATTTCTTGCTTAAACTGAACCCAAAAATAAATTAACATTTATTAACACGTTCAATAAGTAAACATTAATAAGTTGAATAGATAATAATTAAATAATAAACATGTTTTTAAATAGCTTATTAATAAATGTTCACCTTTTGATTATTGCTGATGCCTCTAGTAATGTGTCTGATTTTTAATTTACAACCTATTTTTGGTTCATTTTAAGCCAGCCATATATTCATTTTTAAACAATAGTTGAGGTAAATAAAACTGGGTTTTATTTAACAAGTGCTCTTGTTAGACGTCACACTTATTTAATATAATTTACACTTATTTTATAAAATACTTTGCCAGTAATATAAAATATTCACTTTGCCAGTGAAGAACTGGAAAATATTTAGAAAACAGTATTTATTGAATGTAATGTTCTCAGCAACATGTTACAAAATAATTATTACTCTGTACTTACAGTGTAATTACACTATAACTACACAAAAGCCAAATCATGTACACCACATCTGTGTACATACTATACCATAAAAAGGAAGGACAGTTTTTGTAATAATTTTAAATTAATAAACAAATAACACTATAAAAAAGTAGATTTTTGAGCACAGCTGACAATAAGATGCATTTGTACATGATATGATGCATATGTTTCATATTGTATGCTGGTGTTTTGTCCACAAAGGTAAAAGATTGCAGACGTCACAAGTGAATGTCATTAAAATCATTACTATCAGTATCAGTCCATCAGTATCATCAGTTGGAAACACTATTTGTAGCCCGAAAGAATATTTCAAATTAAACAAATATAATTTTTAATTAGATATTTAGTTGATTAAAATTAGATCACAAAGCTGCACTAGCATAAATAACTGTCTCCCTCTGGTGGCCCTGAATTAAAAGGCAATGCATATCAAAACTATACCTTAACTTTGTAAAGAGAAACTTGTGCAAGATTCCGATATATATCCATTTATTTATAACATATTATTTCGACACCTTGTTCACCTCTCGTCATCGTTCTTCCAGATCTCTCTGGTCCTGACAGCCGTGTTTGCCGTGGTGGTGTTCCGGCTCATTGCCATGGAGAAGTTTGCTTCCTTCCAGTGGGAGTTTGTAAAGAAGAACTGGCAATTCGCCACCTCAGGCACTGGAGTCTGCATCAACTTTATGATCATCATGTCTCTGAATGTGGTTAGTGTCTTTTCTCTAGTCCCAAAGGCCTCTTCTTCCCACTGACAGAGACACAATAAAGGCCCCCTGAACAAAAACTGTCCAACTTTTTGCACAAAAACAGAAACAAGTTTTTGGGGGGCTTTGCCACAAGAAATTAAATGAAAGCAAAACACGCTTTGAAGCAATAAAACCGTTATTACTAAATGAATGTAAAAGTTTTAATGCAAAATAAAACCTATTGTGAAAATGTAAACTGATATACTAATATTTTAAAATAATAAAAATAAAACAAAATAATGTAAAATGCATTCCCATTTAGTCAGTATAATGTATGTGTTGTTAATCCAATGTGTTTTTAGCAGCATTGCTGTTTTCACAGCATCTTTTTTTTTTTTTACTTTTCTTGTTTTATAGCACATCAGATGTTGCTCTGGTTATTCTGAAATGCCAGAGTCTCGAAATGAAATCATCAAAATGATTGAATACTATTACATTCTGTCGTTCCCAGACATAAAGCAAGGCAATTGCTAGCAAACATAAACTTTATTACAGCATTTAATCGCATCCTCAAAACAGTCATTTATTCAATTTAATAAAACAGTGTCTTCTCAAGCAGTTATAACTTTATTTCCAATTCTATGTGGCACCAGTGTGACAATTTAATTTTCCTAAACACATTGGATGGAAATGCTACTTTTTTTCTTATAACATTGCAGCTTAAATGGAAACATAGCAATTTACTATAGCTATTTTTTATGTTTTTGAAAGAGGATGTAGCATTAATTTGATCACAAATACAATAACGATAGTAATATTGTGAAATGTTATTATAATTGAACAGTTTTCTATTTAATGAGAATGGGAATATATTGTAAAATGTATTTTTAAGGATGTTTTGATAAACAGGAAGTTCAAAAGGGCAGCTTTTTTGAAATAGAAGTAATTTGTAACATTATACATGTATTTTACTGTCTCTAAAATTCAAAGAAAAAAAAATCATCCCACATTTTTGAGCGGTAGTATATGTTATATACTAACACCCCATTGACTACCATGTATTAAATTCATTATTTTGGCATATTCAGTAAATCTGTCAATATTTTCAGCCTTGTCTGTAATGGTACTGAGTCAATTTTCTTTTACCAACCAGGTCTATGAGAAAGTGGCCTACCTGCTTACAAACCTGGGTGAGTATTGATTCAGTCAAGGTTACTATTGATTGAGGGTGAAATTATGGCAGTCTTCTCGCTGTGAGAAACTTTCCTCATGTCTAAAACATGATTCCCTAATGATTTTAGCATGGCTAAAATACCGTTTACTTTGTGATCTAGAACACCCACGAACAGAGTCAGAATGGGAAAACAGCTTTGCCCTCAAGATGTTCCTCTTCCAGTTTGTCAATCTCAACAGCTCGACCTTCTACATAGCTTTCTTTTTAGGAAGGTAAGCAACCTTGCTTACTTGATTTACTTGTTTTTGCCACCCTAATTCACCCAGATTATACCACTTGAGATCTGTTTACCATCAGTTCATGGAGGAACTTCATGGCGCTAGCGCACATGCTAACACAAACGCCTCCCCCACAATAGCATGGCTAATTGAATTACAAAGCTAATTTCACGTGTGTTATTGTGATGTGTGTGTATTCTGCAGGTTTGCTGGCAGGCCGGGTGACTATAATAAGCTGTTTAACCGATGGAGAATGGAGGAGGTGGGTGAGATGAGGCGGTAATGAGTTTTCTCACACTTGGTTATTACTGCCCTTTGGTGCAATCAACATTCCCTTATCAAATATCTGCCTCAGTTACGCAACTGCCATGAGATTTCAATAAAAATTGTCATTATTCAGTGCAGACTCTTTCATAATTTCCTCAACATAACAACCGTGGTTGCTCATAACGCTAGTGTACTGTTTTAGATGTAGTCTGTTTATAACATGGAATATAATCAAAGGAACCCTTGTGAAAAACAACTGTGGCTAATTGTATTGAATTTCAAAACTTAGAAATCTTAATCTTAAAATAAATTACTTGCGGGCAGTATGATTTTAATAATATAAAAAGCCACTTTAGTGTAATTAAAAAAAGAATACTCTTTCATGACTTTAACGCTCTTACTTTTTAAAAGTGCACTTGTCAAATTCAAAAGTTTTAGTTTACTTTTTAAATTACTGCTTTAATCATTCTTTGTTATTTTGATGCGTTGACTAACGTAAAGCACGTGTGAAGTGCCCAATTATAATTTTAACTGTGGTGTTATTTAATTATTTCATTTAAAAGTTAATATACTTTAAATGTACTAAACTGCAATGTTATTATTACAAATGTGTAATTATTATAAATATATTTAAATGACAATGTAAGTATATTTTAGTTTACCATAAATGCTTGTCACTACATTCGGCAGAACACCTTAAAGGAGAAGTCCACTTCCAGAACAAAAATTTACAGATAACGTACTCACCCCCTTGTCATCCAAGATGTTCATGTCTTTCTTTCTTCAGCCGTAAAGAAATTATGTTTTTTGAGGGAAACATTTCATATAATCATTTTCTCCATATAATGGACTGATATGGTGCTGATATGGTGAGTTTGAACTTCCAAAATGCAGTTTAAATGCGGCTTCAAATGATCACAAATATGGTTGTAAACGGTCCCAACCGAGGAAGAAGGGTCTTATCTAGAAAAACTATTGGTTATTTTCATTAAAAAAATACAATTTAAATACTTTTTAATCTCAAACGCTCGTCTTGTCTTTCTCTCCCTGAACTCTGTGTATTCTGACTCAAGACAGTTAGGGTATGTCGAAAAACTCAGATCGTATCCTACATTGCTGCAGAAGTACCGACCCAGTGTTTGCAAAGTGAACATGCAAAGAAGATCAAACACCCTTATCAAAAAGGTAAAACAGCGATATAGGACGATTTTGAAGTTGAGGGAGAACATGAGATGGGAGTTTTTCGACATACCCTTACTGTCATGAACCGGAACAAAATCAGTTCAGGCAGAGTAAGACAAGACAATCGTTTGACATTCAAAAGTATATAAATTGTATCATTTGTATGAAAATAACCGTTTCGCTAGATAAGACCCTTCTTCCTCAGCTGGGATCGTTTACAACCGCATTTGGGATCTTCTGAAGCCGCATTTAAACTGTATTTTGGAAGTTCAAAAATGGGGCACCATATCAGTCCATTATATGGAGAAAATGTTCTGAAATGTTTCCCCTTTAGAAAACATAATTTCTTTATGGCTGAAGAAAGAAAGACATGAACATCTTGGATGACAAGGGGGTGATCACATTATCTGTCAACTTTTGTTCTGGAAATGGACTTCTCCTTTAACCATATCTCAAAGACAATATAAGTGATTATGATTAGAATTATATATAAAGATATACTGGTTGCACTTTATTTCACAGTATGTGCACTTATTATACATGTACTTACAATGTACTTACCTAAAAAGTACTGCCAATATATGATATCTGCATGGGTTAAAGTTAAGTTTAGGGGTAGGTTTAGGGTTAGTACCTAGTTATCACGTACTTATTTTAGTTACTATAACAACTACATGGAACAGGACTGTAAATAAAACACTCTAAAATTGCATTTAATACATTTAATATACAATTAGACTATAAAAAGTTTTTTAAAAATTTCATTTAATTGCATTAAATGCAATTAAGTGTCAGGGAACATGACATTCAAGTACATACGTTCATGTACTTTATTCTTTTAAAGTATATCATTTCCATAATAAGTACTCTTTGTAAAGTGTGCTTTCACAATGGCAACCAAAATGTATATGTTTTCTTCTTCTTCTTCCTCTTCTTCTTCTTCTTAGTGTCATCCAAGTGGTTGTCTGATTGACTTGTGCCTACAAATGGGAGTGATTATGGTGTTAAAACAGATCTGGAATAACTTCATGGAGCTGGGTTACCCGTGAGTATCAGCAGACACACAGTGGCGTCAGACCAGGAGAGGTCATGGAAAATGATGACTGGGCCCTTCTGCAATTTTAAGACACCCAGATATGATTGTTAATCTATTGTGAAAACTGTTCTATGTTCACATGTTCTATAAATGACTATAAAACTATTAATTTATATGACTATAAATCACACAGCATTGTATATTGTGTTTATCACAATACATGTGGCATATTTCACAGAGAGCCAAATTGCTCTTACTTGGGCAGTAAACCCGTGCTAAACCCATTTTCCTTTTGGATTGAGCTGGTGTAAATAAATTTAGTTTGATTCCTTCATGTCATTTTGTCATGCCTTTATTTATCTCACTTTCGTGAAGTATTAATTTAGTTAAATATAGAATTTTTTTCATAAGATCTGACTTTGTTATTGAGTATATGAACACAGGGGTTTGTGTTACTCAATTATTAGCCCAAACAGGAGGTGTTTGCTGCACTGTACATTCACAGAGAGAGTTTGCCCTTAGTTCCAGTCCACTGCGTTCACAGCTGACTGATTTTGCCAACCCTGCAGTACAGGGAGAAATGTATGGTCATCAGAAAGAGCCTCGACAACAGAGTATGCTTAACAGACTATCGGTAAACCATGATGAGGGATGTTCACAGAAAAATGGCAACTCTGTTATTATTAACTTACATTTAATTTGTTCTAAACCCTAATCCTGTCTTTTTTGGTGAACAGCTCTTCCCTTGTAAAAACTAAGTGTGCTTAACTGTATTAAATGTGCAGTTGTAGTGCAATTAAAAAAATAAATAAATAAATAAAAGTATAGTTTAAAAAAAGCTACTTAGAGCACACTGAGTTGCAGGAGTGTTTCCTAACACACTTCGGCACTGTTTACACTAGTGCATTTTTGTTCTAAAACAAGTTTTTTAAAATAAAAATGATCCTCGTCTACACTGGCTTTTTCACTGCGTTTTAGACACGATCTGCATCCACACTACACAACTAAAAACACATCACATGACCATTCATAATGAGAACGATGTTATTGTTTACGAGCAAATGTGGGCAGCCATGCCATCATCTTTTTAAAAAGTCTTCACTTTGGTCTGTTTACACTGAAACACAATTGGAGTTTTCAAACTAAAACGGGGTTTGCACCATTTTAGAAAGTCTCAGTTTTCAAGGGTCGAAAATGCCAGAATTCCTGTTCATGTCAGGTAGGGTGTCACGAATCTGGTCGGTGTCCCGCTGTCCGCTCACCACCAGATGTCAATCTCACCCCACCATCACACTCTGACTGTTGTACCACACCCCGGACTACATCTCCCGTCATGCATCACGCTGATTGCGTCAGCACATGTGACCAATCAGCAGCACCATAAAAGCCCCGGTCTTTCCCCATGCTAGTCACGGATTGTTGATTGTGTTTCTCCCATTGTTTAGCGTTCTCTGGTTTCTAGTTCCTTGTGTTTTTGATTCCCTCGCCTGGCTCCCCGTTTTCGACTGTTCGCCGCCTGCCTTCGGATTATCGCTCGTTATAAAGGACTATTCTCTCGTCTCGCCTCTGACACTCCTGTTACTGTTGATTTGACCCTGCCTGTACGACCATGTATCTGTCTCGTCCCAATAATAAAGGCTCGCAAATGGATCCGCTCGCCTCTCGTCCTTTACTCCGTGTTACATAGGGTATGTCGAAAAACTCCCATCTCATGTTCTCCCTCAACTTCAAAATCGTCCTATATCGCTGTTTTACCTTTTTTGTTCAGGGTGTTTGATCTTATTTGCCTGTTAACTTCGCAAACACTGAGTCGGTACTTCTGCAGCGATGTAGGATGATTTTGAAATGATTTTTGAAGTTGAGGGAGAAAATACAATTGGAGTTTTTTGACATACCCTAACTGTCTTGAGTCAGAATACACAGAGTTTAGGGAGAGCAAGACAAGACGAGCGTTTGATTTAAATTGTATTTTTTTAATGAAAATAACCAATCATTTCACTAGATACGACCCTTCTTTCTCGGCTGGGATCGTTTGAAGCCACGTTTTCCTCAGAAACGTCTAGGTTACGTACGTAACCCTCGTTCCCTGAAGGAGAGAACGGAGACGTTACATATGGGAACTCGCTTGAGAGTCCAATCATCTCCAAGCCTTATTCAAAAGGCCAATGAACATTGGCGAGTGGTATTTGCATGCCGAACCACTCCTCCGTACACACGGATATATAAGAGGGCGGCGTGCAACCACTCATTCAGGTTTTGCTGAGGAGCCGAGCCGCAGCCCGGCGTCAGCGCGACGTCAGGTCGTGGCAGGGGATGTAACGTCTCCGTTCCCTCCTTCAGGGAACGAGGGTTACGTACGTAACCTAGACGTTCCCCTTCAGTCGTTTCACTACGACGTTACATATGGGAACAGACCCATGGAACAGGCCACGAACCAGACGCCGCGTTACGCACAGACCCACGTGCTGACAGGCGGACGTGTCAGCAGATGGATATGAACGTAACCTTCCCAACGCCCTGAGGGCCAATAGGGGACCCCACAGGGATGCCAGTTGTTACTGAAGCAGAAGTTGGGGGGGTGGAGCACATGAGATGTCTACATGTGGAATAAAACTAATTCAATATATCTATAACTTGTAGAGATATATGAGGGAAACAGCGGCCTTCTAGCTGACCTTGGAAAAATACTGAGACATGTTGCCACAACCTGCTGGGCGAAGGAGACCCAGCCGGAGCACAGTCAGGCACTACTCCGCAGCTAGGCCTGACTGCGGGGCATGGAGGACCCAAGGTTCACCGGAGGGAACAACTGAGGGATATAGCGCACGGATCCATTAGGAGTGGCGCAGCAAGCCGACACCAGCCGGTCTCCCGTTTACCTGATGTCTATGTTAAGACACGGGAGGACACGGCCTCAACGCGAAGGTTGTAGAACCTAGCGAAGGTATTAGGTGTCGCCCAGCCCGCAGCTCTACAGATATCTGCTAGTGAGGCGCCATGAGCCAACGCATAGGATGAGGCAACACTCCTTGTGGAGTGGGCATGAACACCTAAGGGGCATGGCTCTCCCTGGTTTTGATATGCCAGGGAGATGGCATCTACCACCCAATGGGCCAACCTCTGTTTGGAGACAGCATTCCCTTTCTGCTGACCTCCAAAGCAAACAAAGAGCTGCTCGGTGCGTCTGAAGTGCCGAGTGCGGTCCACATATATACGGAGGGCGCGGACTGGACACAGCAGCGCAGAGGCCGGGTCTGCCTCCTCCAGGGGCAGAGCTTGCAGGTTCACCACCTGATCGCGGAAAGGCGTGGTGGGAACCTTGGGCACATAACCGGGCAGGGGTCTCAGGATGACGTGAGAATCGCCGGGCCCGAATTCCAGGCACGCTTCGTCGACAGAGAAGGCTTGTAGGTCCCCTACCCTCTTGATGGAGGCCAGCGCGGTCAGGAGCGCTGTCTTAAGAGACAGATATTTCAGCTCTACTGACGCGAGTGGCTCAAATGGGGCCTGCCGTAGACCCTGGAGGGTGACGGCGAGATCCCAAGAGGGTACGAGGTGCGGTCTAGGGGGATTAACCCTTCTCGCACCTCTAAGGAACCTCACGACCAGTTGGTGCTTACCAAGGGATGCTCCATCCACTGCATCGTGATACGCTGCGATGGCAGCAACGTACACTTTGAGAGTCGAAGGGGACAGCCTGCGCTCCAACTTCTCCTGCAGGAAGGAAAGCACTACTGCAATCGGACATCTCTGTGGGTCCTCTCCACGAGAGGAGCATCAGTCAACGAACAGACCCCATCTCAGTGCATAGGCCTGCCTTGTAGAGGGAGCTCTAGACTGAGTGATAGTATCTATCACGGCCTGTGAAAGGCCGGAGAGGTCTGACGCGTCCCGTCCAGGAGCCAGACGTGCAGGTTCCATAGGTCGGGACGCGGGTGCCAAATTGTGCCCATCCCCTGAGAAAGAAGGTCTCTCCTCAAGGGGATCTTCCAGGGAGGGGCTGCCGCAAGGGAAATGAGGTCTGGAAACCAGGTCCGGGTGGGCCAGTATGGCGCAACCAGCAGAACCTGCTCCTCGTCCTCCCTGATCTTGCACAGTGTCTGTGCAAGGAGGCTCACTGGGGGAAAGGCGTACTTGGGCCCCGGAGGCCAGCTGTGTGCCAGCGCGTCCCTGCCGAGGGGAGCCTCGCTGAGGGAGTAAAACAGCTGGCAGTGGGAGGATTCGGGAGAAGCGAACAGATCTATCTGGGCTTTGCCGAAATTGCTCCAAATCAGCTGGACTACCTGGGGGTGGAGTCGCCATTCTCCAAGATGGGTGGACTGCCGTGAGAGCTGGTCGGCTGCACGGTTGAGTTCTCCTGGAATGTGAACGGCACGTAGCGATTTCAGCCACGTCTGACTCCACAGGAGCAGATGGCGGGCGAGTTGTGACATGCGACGGGAGCGAAGGCCACCTTGGTGGTTGATATAGGCCACGGTCGCAGTGCTGTCGGTGCGAACAAGCACGTGCTTGTGGCGCAACATCGGTCGGAAGCGATGAAGCGCAAGAAGCACAGCCAACAACTCTAGGCATTTGATATGCCATTGCAGTCGGGGTCCTGTCCAGGAGCCCGAGGCTGCTTGCCCGTTGCATACAGCACCCCAACCTGTGGAAGAGGCATCCGTGTATACCACAAGATGCCTGGACCACGGGCTGAACAGGCGGCGACACTGCGGGGAAACACCAATCCGGAGTGCGCCACGGTGCTATGCCCATCTCGGGACTCGATCGTGTAACCAGCGCTGAAGCGGTCTCATATGAAGCAAGCCGAGCGGCGTTACTGCGGCTGCCATATGCCCCAGGAGCCTCTGAAATGTTTTGAGAGGGACCACTGTCTTGTGTCTGAATGATTCCAGACACTTCAGCACTGACTGCGCGCGCTCGTTGGTGAGGCGGGCTGTCATATCGACCGAGTCCAGCTCCACACCGAGAAAAAAGATCCTCTACACTGGGGAGAGTTTGCTCTTCTCTCGGTTGACCTGAAGGCCCAGATGGCTGAGGTGCCAGAGCACCACGTCCCTCTGTTCGCACAACAGATCTCGCGAGTGAGCTATGAGAAGCCAGTCGTCAAGATAGTTGAGAATGCGAATGCCCGTCAGCCAGCTTTTAGGGGGGACAGGGCAGCCTCCGTGACTTTCGTAAAGACACGGGGAAAGAGGAACAGGCCAAATGGAAGCACTTTGTACGGACACGCTCAACCCTCGACAGCAACCGTCGGAAGGGTCTGAGGCGAGGTAAAATCGAGACATGAAAGTACGCGTCCTTCAGGTCGATGGCTGCAACCCAATCCTGCGGACTAGTGCATGTAAGCATGCGCTTCGTCGTGAGCATCTTGAACGGCAGCCTGAGAAGGGACCGATTCAGGGCTCAAAGATCCAGGATAGGTCTTAACCCACCGCTCTTTTTTGGGCACGATGAAGTAAGGGCTGTAAAACCCTGACTTCATCTCGGCTGGAGGGACAGGCTGGATTGCGTCCTTCGCCAGTAGGACAGCAATCTCCGCACGAAGCACAGCGGCATGTGTGTCCGAGTGGACAAAAGTGGAAAGGACGCCTCTGTACCTGGGCGGACGCCTGGCGAACTGAATCGCATAGCCGAGACGTACCGTCCGAAATCAACCACCGCGAGGGGCTGGGGAGCTGAAGCCAGACTCCCAGCCTGGTCGCCAGGTGGAATGAAAAGAACGTTGACCGACGTGACCACGGGGGGGCAGCCTGGGGGGGGAAAGGGGAAGGGACTGATCCCAGAAGGAAAAAACGTCCTGGAGAAAAGTCTGACTGCACTGGGCAGCGCTTACCTTCTTCCCTGGTTCCCGCACTGGCGATGTCGAGCTCCGAGTCCGAATTCGAGGAGGCAAGGTGCTGCTCGGAAAGGAAACTCGGGGCCGGACCCCAGAGGTGAGAAAATCCTTCTGTGAAATAGCAGACAGTAGCTCCCGGCCCTCCACGGGAGTGAGGACGTCACCTCTGGGTTGCCCGCGTCAGGGACGCTTCGCAGCTCTGCTGCGGGTTTTCCTGGCCGGTCCCTGAAACGCGGGCGGCGGCGCCGCTCTCCCGCGGCTTTGTCGACGTCTGCCATCTAGCCAAGGTCAACCATAAGTGTCGCTTCTGGACCACTACTGTGGACATCACCTGGCCAAGGGAACGTGCCGTAACCTGGCGGCGGCACGGAGTTCCTACATAATCCCTTGGTCAGGACCACTCTCGTGCAGCTGTTTCAACGCCCGGGCTTGGTAGACCCCCAGGGTTGCCACAGCGTGCAGGGCGGTAGCAGCCTGCCCAGCGGCGTGGTAAGCCCTGCCCGCCAGAGCGGATGAAGCCCAGGGAGGAACCGCGGCACAACTGTGCGCTCAAACGGACGGCTCGCTGGAATGCGGGAGGCTCTCATGTGCCGTGAAAACGGCAGCCCGCAGGATTACGCTGGCGGCTGTCAAACGCTCTTTTAGAAATGCTCTTTAGGTTGTCTGACAGCACGCCAGCGGAGAGAGTGATGAACTCGCAGGAACTCTTTTTTACTATCAGGCTCGGTTGACAGGTTCCGAAGCAAAAAATCTGAATGAGTGGTTGCACGCCACCCTCTTATATATCCGTGTGTACGGAGGAATGGTTCGGCATGCAAATACCACTCGCCAATGTTCATTGGCCTTTTGAATAAGGCTTGGAGATGATTGGACTCTCAAGCGAGTTCCCATATGTAACGTCGTAGTGAAACGACTGAAGGGGAAACACAATTTCTGTACGACTGAAGAAAGAAAGACGTGAATATTTAACATTATCTGTACATTTCTGTTCTGGAAGTGGACTTCTCCTTTAAGTGCACCAAATAAAATACATCAAAATATATTAAAATAAATGTTGCTAATTTTGGTTTATATATTTGTCATTTTGATCAATTTTTTGTGTGTTTGTTTTTGGTTGGTATCCTAGAGTGAATCTGAGTTGCAGATAATATAATATCAATTTAAAAAGTAATATGCATTTTTGTTAATAAAAAAGTAGTATCATTTCAGTTTAAAATAGTACACTACTATACACTTTCATGATTGTGTTTCTTTAGTACACTTTAATAAAGTGCACTTTCTAACAGCATCATATTAAAAGGGTAATTTTGAAGTACTAAAGCACATGTACATGTACTACTCAATTGCTTGATTATTTAGGTATGGCCATGGCCATCAATCATTATCACTTATCAAATTATTATTTTTTTTACCCTTTTGTTCCTTGCTCAGACTGCTGCAGAACTGGTGGTCTCGTCGTAAGATGAAACGAGCAGGAGAGCAGAGTAACAGTAAAGAAGAGCTGCCGCAGTGGGATAGAGACTGGAACCTGCAGCCCATGAATGCACATGGCCTGGTGGACGAATACCTGGAGATGGGTGAGTTCTACTCGATAACACCTGTTGTGAGGTCTTGTGACGTGTGTAATTTTAAAGCAGAAGTAAGTTACAAAGTTTACATTTGTTAAACTATGTTAATAGTTGCCTTAATAATAAAACACATCTGATTTAATGTAACTGACAGTTGAAGGTAACTGTTCTGCAACTAAATACTGAGATTTGTTAGTGCCACAGTAACACAAAAACGCATGTTACAGTATGTTCATCAGGGCAGCATGCATGCAATGGATCCTGCAAGCATTTGTATCAATATTTCTGCCACAAACAAGCAATTCTCAGACTGATTTCCCCCAAAAAGAGTAAATGTTTGATTATATTGAGAGCACTCTAGTTTGTCACATCATTAGATGGGCTACAAGTTTCATATGTTTTCTGTACAGTTCTACAGTTTGGTTTTACTACAATCTTTGTGGCGGCATTTCCTCTGGCTCCTCTGCTTGCTCTGCTCAACAACATCATCGAAATCCGATTAGACGCCTACAAGTTTGTCACGCAATGGAGGAGACCAATGCCCGCCCGCGCTACTGACATTGGTCGGTCCTTTTCACCTCAATTAGCCTGCTGCCAGTTTATTCCAATCTAAATGCAAGAAACACAATAGTCGTTTGTTGTAATTACATTTTTGAAAATAAAGATTATTAGCATAAATATTCAGAATATACAGGATAAGGTAATCCTTAATGTTCTTTAATGTAGCAAAATATTTGACAGATTTTAGGTATTATCTGTCCTGGTAAATTATGAGTGTTTTTTATCTTCTTCTTCTTCTTCTTCTTCTTTTTTAAATTAGGTATCTGGCATGGTATCCTGGAGGGAATTGGAGTTGTTGCTGTCATAACAAATGCCTTCGTCATTGCTATCACTTCAGATTACATCCCTCGCTTCGTCTATGCTTTCAAATATGGGCCCTGTGTGGACAAGGGTTACCGACACGAGAAGTAAGATTTCAAAATAGCTGCAAGCATCAATTACAAGGCCTAACACAGCAGTGGCATGTGCATTGTAAAGCTGAGCAGATTTATTTGGTTAGCACCTCTGGTGTGATGGGTGTTTGCCAAGGGTTCAGCTTCACCATCTACTTTGTGAGTGTATTTCTGGGAAACTATTTGAAAACTCATAAGTTAAATTGACAGATTTTTTATGGAAATTATCTGCATCAACTCAAATTGGACTAACTGTATTTAGACATAAAATTATCAAACGTAATTATGAAACTTAAGAGGTTGCATTTTTTGTTTTGTGTGAAACTTTGTGTTGCTAATGCTGTGTATTTGCATTTTGTGTGTCTTTACACAGATGTCTAAGAGGGTACTTGAACAACAGCTTGTCTGTTTTTGATATGGGCGAATATAAAAATGGAAGTTATCATCCTTGGTACTGCAGGTACTGCAACACTCATGCTACAGTTTTATGTTGTTATACGCTTGTTCTTAAGTTGGGTTTTGTCTTTTATCTCAAGGTAAATTTGTCTTATTCCTCTCCATAGGTATCGGGATTACCGAGCACCTCCATGGAGTCCTGAACCCTACGAGTTCACCCTGCAGTTCTGGCATGTTTTGGCTGCCAGATTAGCCTTCATTATAGTCTTTGAGGTCAGTGCTACTTAACGCTTGTACAATATTATCTGAGTAATTTACACCATTAACAATCTCAACCAACATTTAATGGGAGACACTGTAAGCACAAAATTGGCTTAAGGTATAGGCAATGGGTTAAAGTGGTGCCATGACCCGGATAAAACCACCTGTAACAGAGGCCAGCTGGTATGTGATAACTCTGCAGATTAATCTCACTCTCCTGGCCTCAAGAGGTGCACTAGCCACTGATTCAAGAGGCTTGGAGTGACCTGAGAGGAACAGGTTAAAGTGATGCATGACTTGCATGGAGTGACCTGAGAGAAACGGGTCAAAGTGGTGCCATGATCTGGATAGGAATGAGGTTTAGGATGGTGAGTGTAACAGAGGCCAGCTGGTGTGTGGTAACTGTGCAGGGTAACTTCACTCTCCTGGTCTTAAGAGGTGCACTAGCCACTGATTCAAGAGGCTTGGAGTGACCTGAATAAAGTGTGCCATGACTTGCTTGGGTGACCTGAGAAACAGGTTAAAGTGATGCGGTGACTTGCATGGAGTGACCTGAGAGAAACGGGTCAAAGTGGTGCCATGATCTTGATAGGAATGAGGTTTAGGATGGTGAGTGTAACAGAGGCCAGCTGGTGTGTGGTAGCTGTGCAGGGTAACTTCACTCTCCTGGTCTTAAGAGGTGCATTAGCTGCTGATTCAAGAGGCTTGGAGTGACCTGAGTAAAGTGGTGCCATGACTTGCTTGGAGTGACCTAAGAGAAACTGGTTAAAGTGGTGCCATGACCCGGATAGGAAGGAGGTTTAGGAAGGTGAGTGTAACTCACTACTGTGCATAACTGTGCAGGTTAACCGTACTCTCCTGGCCTCATAAGGTGCCCTAACCACTGATGCAAGAGGCTTGGAGCGACCCGAGAGGAACGGGTTAAAATGGTGCCATTATCCGCTTAGAGTGACTTGAGAGAAACGGGTTAAATTGGGGCCATGACTGGGATAGAGGTGAGGATTAGGATGGTGAGTGTAACAGAGGCCAGCTTGTGTGTGATAACTGTGGAGGTTAACCTCATTCTCCTGGCCTCAAGACGTGCACCAGCCACTGATGCAAGAGGCTTGGAGCGACCTGAAAGAGACAGATTAAAGTGGTGCCATGACCCATTTGGAGCGACCTGAGAGAGACGGTTTAAAGTGGTACCATGACTGGGATAGAGGTGAGGTTTAGGATGGTGAGTGTAACAGAGACCAGCTGGTGTGTGATAACTGTGCAGGGTAACCTCACTCTCCTGGCCTCAAGAGGTGCACTAATGCAAGAGGCTTTGAGTGACCCGAGAGGAATGGGTTAAAGTGGTGCCATGACCCATTTGGAGCGACCTGAGAGAGACGGTTTAAAGTGGTACCATGACTGGGATAGAGGTGAGGTTTAGGATGGTGAGTGTAACAGAGGCCAGCTGGTATGTAATAACTGTGCAGGGTAACCTCACTCTCCTGGCCTTAAGAGGTGCACTAATGCAAGAGGTTTGGAGCGACTCGAGAGAAACGGGTTAAAGTGGTGCCATTAACCGTTTGGAGTGACCTGAGAGAAACGGGTCAAAGTGGAGCCATGACCCGGAGAGGAGTGAGGTTTAGGATGGTGATTGTAACAGAGGCCAGCTGGTGTGTGATAACTGTACAGGGTAACCTCACTCTCCTGCCCTCAAAAGGTGCACTAGCCTCTGATACAAGAGGCTTGGAGTGACCTGAGAGGAACGGGTTAAAGTGGTGCCATGACCCAGATAGGAGTGAGGTTTAGGATGGTGAGTGTAACAGAGGCCAGCTGGTGTGTGATAATTGTGTAGGTTAACCTCACTCTCCTGGCCTCAAGAGGTGCACTAGCCACTGATGCAGGAGGCTGTGACTTTTAACATTCCTCTTAACAGGCCTGACTCGCATGTCGGCTATCACCTATTCAAGCCATGCTTTGAGAGGATAGAGAAAAACTGGTAACACTATCACAGTGTACCTAATCTCAGAAGCAAGACTTTTGACTTTTGGAAGATAGACTTATTCTGGCCAAGAACCAACGGAATATGTCCTTGTTGGGAAACAAATGTTAAGCAGAATTCTTAAAACGTTAGGCAAAAAGTACCCGAATGACCTATTACTACTGTTTAGATTCTGAAATGCTCATTGTCAAGGGACCATGATGCCACTGTTTTTCCTTTACACATGGTGAATTTAGTTACTTCTCAATACTGCAGTAAAATATAACATTATTTAATGTTTATGAATTTCCCATTTTCTGTTGTATTCTCCATAGCACCTGGTGTTTGGCATTAAAACCTTCATAGCCCACATGATTCCAGACATGCCCAAAGACCTGTGTGATCGCATGCGCAGGGAGAAATACCTGATGCAGGAGATGATGTATGAGGCGGAACTGGAGCACTTGCAGAAAGAGCGTAAAAAGAATGGCAAACGTTATCACCATGAGTGGCCTTAGCCATGCTTGTCCATAAATACACACATAAATGCCCACTGGAGAGCCACATACACTTCCCACAAAAGCACATAAAGACCTGAGAGTGACGAACAACACATGCACAACTGCAACACATATGTGAACACAGACATTCATGTACAACCGTTCTGCTACCTTGGACAGCTAGCTTTATTGACTCCATGCATGGGCTGCCCACTTTTCATTGCTGTGACAAACCAGGGAGCGGATTCAGTGCTTGAGGTTAAAACCTGATCTCCAGGTGGCCCTTTAGAGCCAGGAGTTGGCAGCTGTACTCTGCACCAAAGAGGTTCTTCTCAGTCACATGATCCCTACTTGAGACCTCCGATTATCCTATATTTTCACCCTGCTGAGTGCTTTTATACACTAGAGCAGTAGTTCTCAAACTGTAGTGATTGGCTTCTTAACTGTTGGCTCATTTAAGTGCATTAGCTAAAAGTAGCTATGAAAGCAGTCTGGCGAAGTTATGGATTGGGAAAAAGATGTTTGAGAACCACTGTACTAGAGAAAGCTCTGATGGGGCGTTTTGTCGATAGAAAAGTGTCTTGAGGGCATGGAACGAATGGGATCAGTTTGAAATCAAGCAGAAATGAAATAAATTGGATTTTCCGAAAGCACAACATGGACCCACCTGCCTTCTTAATAGTCAACTAACATCTGCGCCAGAGTACGCTGCGGTACATGAAGGAGTTTCACTTCCGCAAACCATCGCTTTGTCCACTGGAAGCGTCATCAACATTGATATCAATGGATTACAGTGTTTTCTGACACACCGAAAATTTCATTGAGAACATTCATTGAACACACGTCCTTCCCAGCATGGCCTGCAGCGGTGCTGCTCTTTCATCTGTGTTCTGTTGTAGTTCTGAATGGAGCACTTGTGTGGTTGGATCGTTTACTATGCAGACGAAGGGCTTTTGGAGTTCCTGTTTTCTGTTTGCCTACTTGTCTGCGTCTCTGTGCGTGGCAGCTATCATCCCGCTGTGAAGCAGTTCTCTCTACCTGGTGACCAGGCAACGTGACGACGTTTACTTACGAACATATTTACCGATACGCCCTCTCTTTTCGCTTGCCAGCATCTCACATTGTGATTCTTGTTACAAAAGTGGTTTCTGGTAAAAGTTACCAAATAAAAATCAGTTTGTTTATGCAAATGAACAGTTTTTATGTACTACATCGCCTTGAGAAGATATGCAGATCTGTCTTTCAGTACAATAAGTCAATTTGTCAAGGCAAAATAAATACAACTAATAGCCAATATTGGCAAAGTAGTGATATAAGTAACATGCATGTTTTTTTTTTTTTGTTTGTTTTTTTTTAATTGCATGTTGTTTCTTTTTTTTATAATAAGACTATGTCCTTTGTCCATATGCCTGGTTTTGTAGCGTGTGAGAGCTGAAATGATGTGTGAGTGTAGCTGCGTTTGTTGCTCAGCTGTCATGTATTTTGTGTGCTTATGGTCCCATCAGTCTATGTGCAAGACAGTGGCTGTTTTTGGAACAACATACTAGCATCTCTCCAGTATATAATATGTATGCTGTGAATTTTCTGAATGCGGAAAACACCCAGATGAATTACTACATTTGCAAAAAGTTTCAGCATACAACCAGAGTGAGCTGTGTGGAATACAGTATCCCACAATGCAATGCTTTTGACTTAACCTACAGTACCACAGAGCAAGGCAGTGATGAAATACTTTTGTAGGCCAAACCGGAAGTTAGCAGCACCCTGGTTCTGTTGACAAAAACCCAGCAGGGTTTCCATCGCCTTTTAGATTACTGCAGAAAATAAAATCAGTGATCTCCAAACGTTTCATTTATACACTTTTTGTTCCTTATGATAATCTTCACAATTAACCACAACTTTTATGAATTACAGTCGCAGGAAGTAAACAGTTGGCTAAAGCTGGTTCAACATCAGCATTTCTAAGCTTCTGACAAATTCTTTATTTAAAAAACAGTTTGAGTTAGAATAGTTTGCAAGAGTGTGATTAAAAATACAGTGCAATAGTGTGTTTTCCTGTGTGGTGGGATGTTTAATGATTCCCGACCTCCTCTGTATTCCCATTTAGCCATTTGTAAGCAGTTGCCTTTTTCAAATAAAAAAATCACCGATGTATATTATGTTGTAATATAAAACCTTGAAAATGTAACTTGTGTTAACCACAGACCTTAGTTCAGGGATTTAAACAAAAAACTCATTAAAAACTCACTGACTTCAGAATGATGCAACTGGAAGTGCTAAAATACTAGTTTCCAGGCTTTGGCCTATAAATAATATGTCATCCCTGGTGTATTCTATTTCCAGTGTGGTAATGAACTAGAACTAATATAATGATCATTAAATACTTCTTGATTTATTATTTGATTGGAATACCAAAAATGTGTTAAAAATGCGGAATTATCATTATTTCCATTTACTCCCTGAATCAATGAGTTTTGTAGCAACAATGTAGCGTACTACTGTTTGAAGCATTTATTGTTTTATAATGGATGCTGTTTCACACACTATAATAGTATTCAGTATACATAAACTGTGCAGTATGAAGCAAGCAGTAAGCTAGTGTTTGACTCCAAACATAGTCAACTACTGTAAAATATCAAACAGGTACATCCCATTAATCTGTCCACCATTATCTATATAGTTGGAGCTTAAACATATGTTATGATAGAATTAACATTGGGACAGGGGACATGGAAGTTGAAAATTATGTTATTGTACATGTTGCTTTTCATTTTTTTTTCCTTTGTATTAATGTAAAATATTGTATTTTCTGTACATTTCTCTTTTTTGGGTATGTATGTGTGCATGTTTAAAAATGTGTGTTCATAACTGTGTGTTCGCATGTGTGTGTTTGAGAGAGAGACAGAGCGAAAGACAGTTTTGTAAAGCTGATGAAGCAAGTGCTCCCAGCATGCATCTCATTCTTACACAGTTTTTCAAAAGGCAATGACTATGTTCGAAATAGCATACTACCCTACTACTCTTACTATTTTTTTTTTTTCAGTATGTATTATATACTGTGCAAAGTATTTGAATTTTGTGTGCATGGACTATTAAGACTTACTACATGTGCTGTAATCTGCATTATAGAGCAGTGCTTGAGATATGGTGTCCCATAATGCAATGTGTTCAAGTTGACCTTACATCTCGGTGTTACAAATGCACTGAAAGTAATACTGACCATGATTTTCTCAACACATTCTCTGATCAGACTGAGAAAAAGTTATAAAGGAATATAAAGGTGTTTATTTCAGAGAGATAACTAGATACCACTTTGATTAATTCAGTTAAACATGCAATGCAATGTGTCATTGCATAATGAGTTCTGTTTAACATACTTAAAAATAGTAGGCACATTACAGTATGTACTGTGCGGTATCCAAGAAGTATTCAAGAACTACACTGGTATTCCATTTCGAACACAGTCAATGCATCTGTCCTCCTCAGGCCCTTTGAGTGTTTGCAAATGAGATATTTGTATCATATTTTCTTAGCTTGAATCAAGTATTGCTTTTTTAAGTATATATTTTTGCACTTTCCATTTGCATGGGTACAGACCCCATATGGGTACATAGACACTCAAAAAACTCAGAAAAGAAGCTTTGATTGTGTTCTCGCTTCATAGATACTACATTGATTTACAGTTGAATTAAAGTTTATTTCATGAAAGCACTTTAGGAGTGTAATTTTTCCCTGTTACCTCTATTTAGGATTCACATTCAAAATAAAAATGTTAAAAATATTACTGTGTAGTTTATTAGAACAGTGATTCTGAACTCATCAGTTAAAAACTGGTATTTGGTCTGTTCCAGAAAAGTTATTGACAGCAGGGAAAAGCATGCTAAACGCAAATAATAAAATACAACAATTTTGGTACTGTGTTGGGTCGCCGTTTGGGTCCGGAATAAAGACCAGTTGAGAATCACTGTATTATGAATTAAGTGTGCTTTGATGATTTATGTGTTATGGATGCGAGGCAGGACTGGAAGTTCTCAGTAGAATGGAAATGTGAGGCTGATCTGAAACAGGAAGTAGTCTTTACTATGACACACCATTCTCTTGGTGTACTGTAATCTATGCATGACCCCATTGGTGAGCCCAGCCCATCTAGGGCTCTTGACAAACCTTTGTGTATTTGTGCACTTTTTACTGTGAAGTGTGCATGGCCTGTATCTGCTTAAACTGGAGAAGACTGACCTGAGATCAGTACATGTTGTAGTGGTTCATCGTCATGAATGATCAGTTGTTAATGGCCTTGTGGTAATCTCATTAAAACATTAATTTACAGGTTCTTGGACAACAAATGTTATTCAGGTTTTATCAAATACACTTGGTTGTGTATAAAAATGTCTTCATTGAAAATGCCTGTAATAAGCACATGAAACAATAAAGATGTTTATAATAAGCAACAGCATGTATTATACCATTATAGTCAGTGCTTAACGTATCTTACACAGACTCACTGCAGTTGATTTGAATAATGACTCAATTCCTGCAACATCAATTATTAGTCAGAATAATGTTAAAATTATTCCAGTGGTTAAAGTTGAAGATTTTGGATGCTACTTGCCTTTAACATTTCACTTCATAACAATTAAGTTCAAAATTCCATTTCAAAGTTTTGTGTTTTTGCAGTTTACATAATGCGTATGTATGACATGGAAATAACAGTGATACTAGTGGGTATGTGTAGAGCCAGTGGGCCTCATTATGAAACATTAACAGAAAAAAAAAAATTTGAACACAGTTTGTGAAAGTGTTCTGATCTACATTTTCAGATTCGTGAAAATGTTTATATCATATTTTCAAAATGTTAGTTGGTACAAACAAAATTTGTTTGGCATATGGCTGAATTAATCTCATTGATGCAATATACTGATGCAATATTCTGAAGCCAATCATGAGAAAGTAGTCCTAAAGATCCCATAGCACTCCAGTAAGCGTAATTCATGGGCCAGGATTATGCTAGCTTTGAATGAGCATCCGTGCCCTATTTGAGAAGTATCAGAATTCCTTAACATACACATTTAACACATTATTAGGTTTGCGAAGCATTTGTGAATCCAAAGAGTTTTGCAGGAATTTAATTTTATGCGCAAATTACCCTGAATTCACCCATTTTTAAAAAGTTTCATGAATGAGGCCTACTGTGCAAAATCCTTACTGTGATTTTGCTAATGTGGATCTGGATGCAATATCCTGACAGTCCTAAGACAAGCATGGGCAAACTCTGTCCTTTAGGGCCGGTGTCCTGCAGAGTTTAACTCCAACCCTGACACAACTCACCTGTCTGTGGTTGTTCAGGTGTGTTTCATCAGGGTTGGAGCTCTGCAGAGACACCGGCCCCTCCAGGACCAAGTTTGCCCAGGCCTGTCCTAGAAAAACATTCCCATCTACTATTTAGATCAGGGCTGGGGCAACTTCGGTCCTGGAGGGCCACTGTTCTGCAGAGTTTAGCTCCAACCCTAATCAAACACACCTACCGGTTTCTTTCTAGTGATCTTGAAGACATTGATTAGGTTGTTCAGGTTTTTTTTAATTAGAATTGGAGCTAAACTCTGCAAGACAGTGGCCCTCCAGGACCAAGGTTGCCCAGCCCTGATTTTAGGGTTAGGGATAGGGTTGATTGTTGAGCAGGGATGTCCACTCCTGCTCCTGGAGGCCAAATGTCCTGCAGAGTTTAGCTCCAACCCTAATCAAATACACTTGAACAAGCTAATTAATGTCTTCAAGATAACTACAAAAAAAAAAGGCAGGTGCGTTTGATTAGTTTTGGAGCTAAACTATGCAGGACAGTGGCCCTCCAGGACCAAAGTTGACCAGCTCTGATTTTAGGGTTAGGGCTAGAGTTGGGTCCAATTCTGCTCCTGGAGGGCCAATGTCCTGCAGAGTTTAGCTCCAACCTGCCAAAACACTCCTGTCTGGAAGGATTGATTAATCCTGAAAGCCCTGATTAGTTATTTCAGCTGATCTGAGCTAAATTCTGCAGGATAGTGGCCCTCCAGGAACAGGACTGGACATCCCTGGTCATGAGCAACATGCTTATCATTTCTCTCTGATTTTACGGTTAGTTTATGGCCACTGGCAGTAAGTGTGGTAGGGTTGGAAGATGAGAATTGTCAGGTGTAAGGATTGGAATTTAGAGGTTGGAATAGGGCAGGGATAGGCAACGTCTGTCCTGGAGTGGCGATGTCCTACAAGGTTTTGCTCCAACCTGGAAAAAAAAAAAAAAACTCACCTGCCTGTAGCCCAGGGGTGCTCAACCCTGTTCCTGGAGATCTACCTTCCTGCAAAGTTTAGTTCCAACCCTGATCAAACACAACTGTCTGTAATTATCAAGTGCTCCTTCAGATTCTAATTAGTTGGTTCATGTGTGTTTGATCAGGGTTGGAGCTGAACTCTGCAGGAAGGTCGATCTCCAGGAACAGGGTTGGGCACCCTGCTGTATTCCTAGTAATCCTGAATACCTTGATTAGCTCATCCAGGTGTGTTTGATTATGTTTGGGTCTAAACTCAGGACTGCAGGACATTGCCAGTCCAGGACCGACATTGCCTATCCTTGGAATAGTGGTTAAAGCTGAAGGTTAAGATCCAGGGATTTGGGGTTAAGAGTCGAGGTTATGCCTAGACATTGGAATTAAGTGTTAAAAAGAATTTTACAGGTTAGGTTTTAAAAATAAGAGCTAGGTCCATGGGCGAGGTTCAGGATGGGGTGACAGGGACAGGGTTAACCATGAAACTAGGGATCTCCAAACCTGCTCCTGGGGAGATACAGCCTGCAGATTTCAGCTCCAACCCCAAACACACCCGCCTATAATTATCAAGTAACTCTGAACACCTTGATTAGCTGGTTCAGCTGTGTTTAAATCGAGGTAAAGCTGAAATCTGCAGGACAGTGTAGCTCTCTCTGGAGACCCCTGGGGCAAAAATAGGCATTCAAGGGGAAAGTTAATTTGTTTTAGGCAGAGCTTCTCATTCCTGTTCCTGGAGATGCATGTTCCTTCAGAGTTCAGCAGCTCTGCCTCAACACACCTGTTTGCAATTATCAATTGTTCCTGGAGATTCTAAGTAGTTGATTCAGGTGCAGTTGATTAGGATTTGAGCAAAACTTTGCTGGAGGATAGATTTTCAGGAACTGGAATGAGTACCGCCTTTTTTAGGGTTAGAATTGGGGTTACGGATAGGGTTAAGACAGGGGGCACCTGGACGGCCACTATACAGCAGGGTTTAGCTCTAACTGTAATCGAACACACCTTAACCGGCTAATTAAGCTCTTTAAGATCACAAGAAACTTTCAAGGCCAAACTGCAGGAATGTGGCCCTCCTGGACCCCTGGTTAGGACTAGGCTTCAGAACTAACCAAAGATGTTGATCCAGTTGCACAGTCTAAAAAAATCACAGTCATCTTAATTTATGTTCAATACTCCTCTGAATGACAGCACATGTTTTTATTGATATAGTTATGATATAAAGGCTATAAAACAGACTCCATCAACATCACATGTAAAGCAAACAACAGTATGCATACAAGAATTGTACAATACGTCTGTAACATAGATTTGGATCTTACTTTTCTGTAATTGTATCTTTTTAATTAAAATAGTTTATGTATTTGACTTCACTGAACTTTTTACAGTATGTTTATGTGTTAAAGCTTTGCTTGAACTCGACTAGATTCATTAAGATCAAAAGCTGCATTAGTGTAACCGTTTTCCTGCAGGTTATCCTCACAACTCTTGACCTTCTCCTCCATTATTATAAAATCTTCCTTGTCTGGATGTTTCTCCCATGCAGTGCCAAAGTCTCCCAAATCCTAAAAAAAGAGAAAGGTTCAGTTTGCATTCAAAACACCCAAATCCACACTCTTAGTGATGCCCCTTACCTCTTTGTCTTCACTAAAGCCTGCTTGTCCGTTTCTCTCAGAGCAGAAGCAGATGACCTCCTTCACTGATCGAGTTAGTCCTGGCTTTACCTCCTTGGGGTTCATTGGCCCTGCAGACACCAGAATGACAGTGGTACAATACTTTCTCTATAAAATTCTCCCTCAATTTAACGAGACCATTTATTTAATCAAAATCTGGAGAGTTTAATGTTTCTGATGTTAGGGTGAATTTGTTAACAGGATCGCCCATAGTGTTAAGCAACTTGGCTCATTCAGTCACACTTAAGTTATATGCATGATGTAACAAATGGCTGTATCCTTATTCACACAGCATGTGTCTTAAATAGTATGCAAGATAATATTAAGTTTGGAGGTGGGAATACTCAAGACATTTCATTCTTCTGACCTCAAAGCATTTCAAGCATGCTGTGCTCCAAACTCTTGCTACACAGAACTTTGAATTCTCCCACCTCCACTTGAAAATAACCACTGGAATTTTAGTTTAGTCACTGTCATCTTGGCATCAGGGACATCAGACAATGCTTCTTGTTGAAGTAACAAGAAACTATGCTTATAACCACAAGTCAAGAGCTTCAGTTCCAACCACATAATTTTGCCATGCTGTTTTGTGAATGTTCAGTGGAACTATGGTTATGGAAAAGACTGAATCATTGACCTATGTTAATAATGATGGAATTTGCAACTGTAGATGGCAAAAACCCCTGGCTGGATTGTTCAAACAAACAAGGCAATGTTTTGAAAGAACCTCAGAGCCGCAGTGTTCAGGTAATCTCACTTTTAAAAATCAAACTACTAATTGTTTATAGCTGTCTGTGCATATAAAGCCGGGATAGGAGCTTTAAGGCTGGCCACACACTAGAAGATATTAAGGCCGATTTGTAAGCCTGATTTCCATTCCTGAACGATTGGGGGGTGTGGCCCAATTCAAGGCTTGTCGCCTCTGTTGTGTGGTGTCATTATGATTATTTAACTGCTCCCAATCAAGATGGAGCATCCCTGAACACAAATTGTAAATATCAATTATGTTTGATATTTATAACTCTTGATCAGGCTGGCTCTAACGTGATACCCACAATAGCCAATGAGAGCGAGCAAACGTCACCTACCGGATGTTGTGAGCTTCTGTAGCTGAAATTTTGCAGCCACAAACATGCCACGAAAGTAGAGTACAGAGAAAAGAACATCACCCATATTCCCTTTTATAAACTTTGTTTATATACAGTGAAAGAGAACGTGCCAGCTGACAATGTCGATTGTCCTCCATGTGTTTTTTTCTCAAGTCACTTTTGATCTCACAAGTCTCTGTGAGATTTCAAGTCACTGTGAAATTGTTCCTACAAGTGTGTGGTCTCACGGTCTGGTCAAATCATCTGGCACTGGTACACAGTACCTGCACTTCTCTATTTTAGCCTTTTGCGTACTAGCACTTTTTCGTGCGTACCGGCATGGTGCTGGTACTCAGAGTCAAAGCGTCGTTGTCTGGGTGATTATAAATGACATTATATAAATCACACTACCAGGAGCGGTCAAGTCAGCTTGACAATTCACATGAATGAATGCAAGCGGAGTCGGTCTACTTCAGGGGCCATCACCCGAACTCATAAAGTGTGCATTAATAGCATCATTTTCTGTTTCTGTTAGGCTACTATTTATATGCAAAAATTGACTTTGACGTATGATATGTAATGGGTACCCTTACCAAAAAAAAGTATACTTCAAGTTTATTTTATAAAGTATAATTAAGTAAAGTTCAAGTATATTTTTAAGTATATTTTATTTAGTAAGTATACAAATATCAGTGTACTAGTAGTATACTTTTAAGTGTACTGTTTCAGGACTCCTTGGGAGTAAATTGGCCCACTTTCTAGTATTTTTTACACTTTTAAGTATACTTTAAGTATAACAGAAGTAAACTTTGAGTACACAACTAGTTCACATCTATGTTTTCAGTTTGTACTGATAGTTTACTAATTAAATACTTTTTTATGCATTTTTAGTACACGTTAAAGTATAGTCACAGTAAACTACTAGTTTAATAGTTTTATACTGCAAATACACTCATAAGTTTTCTTTAAGCGAACTTTACATCATATTTTAAGTATACTACTATGTCCCTATTTAGGTATTAACTTGCATATATATTTTGTTCAGATATGAATATCTGAACATACAAAATATCAAAAGAAAGAACAGGGCATCTGCTTGTAAACAAAAACATTTTATTCTAGCTTCATGCATTCTTTTTTTTATAAACACTTAAATGTGGGTCAAAGTTGCATACATAAATAAACAAATAAACAACATTTTCAACAAAAAGCTTAAAAAATTAGCTTTTCAAGATAATCAAAATGGAGATGGAGTTGATCAACATCCCAAAGCTTGACAATCATTATTACCTCTTAATGGGTCGACATTTTATTCCATAACGACACACAGTTTTACATATCTATGCTTTTGATGCTGTTTTATGTCTGATGTTTCGATTTCTTCACATGTGTTTTGGAAATTCTGCTCAGAAGATGTGCAATAGCGCCCCTAGTGTATAACAATAAAAACACGGATTCTCAGAGCACAAGTACAGCTCAAATATACTTAGACTTTTTCTAAGTATAAATCAAGTATACTTAAATGTCATTTTAAGCATATTTCTGAGAAGTATATAAAGCACATTTCTGAGAAGTACATAAAAAGTATACTGTAAGTATACTTTCCTATTTTTAGTTTAAAAGAAGTATACTAATAGCATACTTGAATAAACTTCTTTTCCATAAGGGTAGGATTAGGTGTATCGGGTAGATGTATATAATATGAACTGCATATTTTGTGCACGTCAAACACATGCATATCATATGCACACCTTGGCGTATGAATAGCACGCCAAATAGAAACAGAAAATCGTGCTATTGATACATATTTCCATGAGACCAGTCTCTCAGTGCATTATGACGAAAACAGAACCTTAAAAATTTTTGCGATTACATCATTTTAAACCGGTAAATTCCTGGAAAGTCCAAGGATCCAGTAAGCCAAAGCATTTAAACAGTAAGTTCAAAACAGCGCTAATGCAGAGAATAGTGACTTGCGTCCAGATGCCGGTAAATTATTCTTTTGGCTTAAAAGTAGGAGTGTTTTATAGTAAATGCTGGCTGAAGGAGTTTTAGATTATGTGGTGGTCAAAGGTTTAGTAATTCAGAATAGACCCATATATAGTAACACCCTGGTGATGCTGGTATGTATGTTTTGATGCTGGGATGCTGGTTAGGTATGTTTTTAAGATGGTTTAAGCTGGTCCTTGACCAGCAACATGACCAGCTAAGGACCAGCATAAACCATCTTAAAAACATAATTCACATAATTGTGAATTATGAAAATTAAAGTAACAGTCATGTACAGTCAGGACCTGTGCTTTTTCCACTTTAAGCACTGGTCTGGCATGCACAATCAGAGAATTATAAAATTAAAAATCAGTTGAAACTGTCTTGATGTATGTGGTCTCCCATGGTTTTAAAAGATTTTAAAATCGTCTAGTGTATGGCCAGTCTTAAGTGATTATGAAATTTAAGATATCTTATTTAGCCAGAGACTAATGCTAATGAAGCTGCTTTTGAAAGATGAGATAGCACCAACTACACTGGACCCAACAACAAAGAAACAACATGTAATCGTTGTTTTTTGTTTCATATGCTTTAAAATTAGCAAGTCATTAGCAGATGTTGTTAATATACAAGACTTAAAGTTACAGTACCAGATAAATTCTGAAGGGTCAGGGAGTGTGGGAAATAGCTTCTGCGGTATGCAATGTCCCTTCAAAGAGACCAGCAGTTCTTTTTTCATTGTTAGATTTACAGTCTATAACTCGAAGTGTTTTGTTGCTGTCAGTGTGTGATAGGACAGAGGAGGTAATGAAATGTTGCTCTCACCCGTCAGCAGTGTGATGAGTAGGCCTGCTGCTACAGTGCCAATAAAGCCCACTGCACTATAGTACAGATAGGACATGGAGTACCATGAATCAGCCAGCCAAAACCTGAACACAAGACAGAGAAAATTTACACCATCTTATAATAAAGATGCTTTACTAGAGCATGATTACATTTGCACTGTAAAAATAGGACTGTCAGTTGATTTTCATATTATATTACACAAATAAATAAATACATAAATAAATAAAATTAATTTATTTCTTATAGATAAAAGGGACAGAAATGCCAACTGTCAAAAAATGGGTAATTTTTACTCATATGTGATTACTTTTATAAAATTTCCGTTCTTTTTTTTTTCTAAAATAACCGAGTGCACTCGTGTACCCCATTAAATGGTTTGATGAACAACTTTCTTTCCATAGTTGTGTTATTTTAAAGTATTCTGACTCTGGAGAATGGTAGAGTTGCATTGCACCTGTCAGAGGTGAGAGTGCTCACGGTGACTGATGTCTGGTTGAATCCATCAGCTGTGGTGTTGAAGCTACAGCCTGCAGTGTTGAGTTCCAGCGGACGTGTGTTATTGCTGGGTGCTGGATAAATGAACGCTCCCACACCAACCCAAAACGAGAGACTGATGCCCACGATCAGACCTCCAACTGCCCCCTAAAGAGAAAGACCACAAATCACAGAGGGTGTGAACAATATTATCATCATCGATAAACAAATTAAAAAGTAATGTTTTTATATTTTTTCCAACAGTTTGTCTCGTCTGGAATATTATACACACCATAGTCCACATGCAAAGTTTTAAATTGGTATTGGTATTCAATCATACTGACATTCAGTTATACCCTTACATTTTAATATTTTCATGTTTTCTAAAGGGGTTTCGATAACACTTTATTTTAAGGTGTCCATAATACAGAGTAATTACCTAATTAAGTACTTAGCAGTAGCCATTTACTTACATGAAACAAAATGTACTTACCATGTAAATCATTTATGGAACAGCCTGTAATTACAGTTTGTAATTATGTAGATGTAATAGGCCGAGTCTGTTAAACAGCTACTTGTACACTTAAGTACAATCTTGATACACTTTATTTTAAGTAGCTTTTGCCTGTGTAATATTCTGTCATTTTAATGTATTTAGAAAGGTATTACATGCATTTAAGCTGTGTACTGGTGGGTTAAATCAATCTAAGCTTTGGCTGGATAAGCAACTTCAAAAATCCTTTCAAAATCATCCTACATCACTGCAGAAGTACAGACACAGTCTTTGCAAAGTGAACATGCAAAGAAGATCAAACACCCTTAACAAAAAAGGTAAAACAGTGATATAGGACGATTTTGAAGTTGAGGGAGAACATGAGATGGGAGTTTTTCAACATACACTAACTGTCATGAACCAGGAAAAAAAAAACAGTTTGGGCAGAGCAAGACAAGATGAGCGTATGACATTAAAAAGTATATAAATTGTATTATTTTTATGAAAATAACCGATCGTTTTGCTAGATAAGACCCTTCTTCCTCAGCTGGGATCGTTTGAAGCTGCATTTAAACTGCATTTTGGAAGTTCAAAATCGGGCACCATAGAAGTCCGCTATATGGAGAAAAATCCTGAAATGTTTCCCTCAAAAAACATTTCTTTATGGCTGAAGAAAGAAAGACATGAACATCTTGGACGACAAGGGGGTGAGAGTACATTATCTGTAAATTTTTGTTCTGGAAGTGAACTTCTCCTTTAAGTACAATCTTGACACAGTTTATATTAAGTAGCTTATGTGTACAACGTACAAGTACAATGGCTACTACTAAGTACTTAATTAGGTAATTACTCTATATTATGACACCTTAAAATAAAGTGTACTATACAATTGCATACATCATATGAAAGCTGATAAATTAACTTTCCATTGATGTATGGTTTGTTAAAATAGGACAATATTTGGCCAAGATGCAATTTGAATATCTGAGGGTGCAAAATAAAACAAAACAAAACTAAACAAAAAAAAAAAAAAGAGAAACTGAGAAATTTAGAAAGTTGTCCAAATGAAGTTATTAGCAATACATATTACTAATCAAAAATTTGATTAGTAGCTTTGCTATATTAACTGTAGATTTTTTGTAGAAATTTACTAAATATCTTCATGGAACATGATCTTTACTTAATATCCTAATGATTTTGGCATAAAAGAAAAATCTATAATTTTGACCCATACAGTGTGTTTTTGGCTATTGCTATATATATAGTAGTTAAACATTAGACTGTCAAATAGTTATTTATTTTTACTTTTTTTGTGTGTAAATTACAAAATGCTTATACAGACATTTTTAGAAAACCTTTCCACAAAGCCGGTGTCATATACTTATAAAACCTTTCCAATAATTACTGTCTAAAATTATAAAATGTCAAATTAGTCTTTATTAATTAATTTATTAATTTATTGTCACAATTGTTCAGTCCAGTTTTATCAATGCCTTATTCATGACAATTCTGGTGTGAAAGTTTGGATAAACCTTTAGGTTAGTGACAGGAAACAGGATTCCAAGTGAAAACAGGCCAAGCATTGGGCCTCCGCACATGCCGTGGATACTAAGGGCCGCCTGAGGCACAAGAGGAGAAGGACACTCAATGACAGGAAATTAAGCAGGAACAGATCATCTTGGCCAATATGAGAATCACATGAGTCACATACCTGTACAATTCCTCCCATATAAGATGCAGCCACGGCCATAGTAGTGCAGGCCACACCGAACACCACACCTGAACATTAGCACACAATCAGTAGTATTAATAAAATTTAATAGTTCAAGCATAACTATTGCTAGTCTATTACTATTACTTTATAGTTAGGTTTAGTAATTTTATACAAAGCTGTACCCCTAAGTTTGAAAATTAGACACATTTTGTGCAGTGGATATACATGAAGGCCTAACTGGCTAATTGATAAGTTGTGTTAATCCTTTTTCACCTTATGAATGTCAAAAGCAGATATACCAGAATGAATTCAAGCGATATCTAAAGACCAGAGTAAGTAGCATAACGATGGCAAGATTTAAACAAACTTTCTGTTTATGTATGGTTTGTTAGGGTAGGACAGTATTTAATATATATTTAATTAACCGTGCACTTGTAATATACTTCAAATCTTCAAAGTACAACTGTATTTGCAGATAATAAGAGATTAATGAAATAAAAGGCCACTTAGTGTAAATGTACAAAGAGTACGTGACTATGTTTCTTAAAAACACTTGAACACTCTTGACTAACATACAAAGCACATGTAAAGCAATTGATTATAAAGTAATTTTAACTAGTATTATATTTGAATACATTTAAAATATGCTAAACATGTAATGAACTTCATCACTGCAAATGTGTAATTACAAACATTTTTAAATTCATGACATTCAGCATTACATTTCTGTATAATCAGCAGTTCATTTTAACTATTTTTTTTCAAAGGCGAATAAACTGCATATAAAGATGAACTTAAGTCCTACTTATGTGAGTCAAAAATCACTCTTAAATTCAATTAATTGCAGTTCATATATATTTAAACAATACCATTTCATTGAATTGGTTCACATCCAATTAAATGACTGAAAACATTACATTTAGTTTGAACTGAAGTATATTCTTTTAAAGAATATTATTTTATAAGCATTTTTCAAAAAGTATGCTCAAGTGTTTTTCTTTTTCACAAGGATCTTCAAGATGTTATCATTCCTTGCTGGTCAAGTGCTAAGTGTTTCACTTCTAGAGTTTCTAGACCAACTTTATACAAGTTTGAGCTGCTCAGGTTTTGTTTTGGTTCACTCCGCCTTTTGTTTGACCTACTTCTGCCTGTTCAAATCATCAGACCCTAAAAATCAGGAGATCCACCAAGACACATCTCTGTTAGTGATTAATTCTGCTCTTATACCATATGACAGAATCAATATTCTGATTACGAGCATATCCTTTTTTGAAGTGCTCCTATTGTGCCATTTTAAAGGTTGCTAATATTGTTTTGAGTCTCCTAAAACAGGTTTACATGTATGCAAGGTCAAAAAACACTTTAGTTTCCTCCAAAAATAGATTTAATTTAACCTCATTTCTAAATGATTCGTAAATGACTCGTGCGAGGCAGTTTGAAGAATCAGTCTCTCCAAACCCCTCCTTTCCGTGAGCCCTCACTGCTGTGATTGGTCTGATGGCGCAGTCCTTTATGATTGGTTTACCGCGTACAGCGCGTGTCAGACAACGATACGCCCATTGCCATAACTGATTGACAGCCCTGGAGACTTGTCAATACATAGAAAAGATGGCATCGATTTTACCATACCAATTCGAGCCAGAGTCTGACGATGAAACGGTTGAAGTTAGCACGGACTATGGTGGAAAGTGCTCACAATTTGCTTATGTAAGCGAACCGGGTTTCACACGAACGCGGAAAGCGCTGTGCTGTACTCTCTGTAACAAATTTACCTTCACAGCGTCATCTTGACATGAGATAAACCACATGGAAATTTTACTTTGTGAGGCGACTCTTTTTTTTGATAGACAATAACTATTTATCGTGCACTGTCGGAATCACAACTTTATGGATAGTTTATGTTCACATGACACACTGCATGAAAGGTCATATTTGAAAAGGCATAATAGGAGCATTTTAATGTCCTGAAAAGGCTTGAACACATTGGATGTATTTACACAGTGCTTTGCTGATCCAGTTGGCTGCTCGGTTGGACAAATCTCTGAAACACTGGCTCACAAAGTCTTCATACGTCACTGTGGCCAAAGCATTAATACTGGCAGCTACTGTGCTGAAAAAGGGAAACAGAACGTGATGTCTCCTTTTATAGGTCAGATGTTTTGCTCAGATAAATATACATGAAAAACCATTTAAAGTAAGTTCATCCAAAAATGGAAGTTATTTTCTCCCATTGTTACACTTGTGGTGTTCTCAGACAAAAATGATTAGGCTACAAAAAAATTGCTTGTGAGTTTCTCATTATGCTATATTATTACCACATCAATCTTTTTGTCAACTTGATTTGGTCAACTTCTCTTGTTTTTTTGGAAAAACAGGTTCATACCCACACGGAAATAACCTATATAAACATATATGTTTTAATATAGGTTTTGATATAGGTTTTTAATATATGTGACATATATAAAATTGGCCGTTTTCCTATATTATGTTTATATAGGTTATTTCCGTGTGGGTAAATTCCATAACATGCCAATTACATGTGATACCAATTTCATGTGTTCGCACGTAAGTTTTTTGCATTTTTTTTTTTTTTTAGTTAGTTCTTAGTTATTGCCTTGATAATAGAAAATATGAGCTAGGCATCATGTATGACAGTTGCCAAAGTGAGATATGAGCTAAAATGACCAGATCCTGCCATGAGCTATATAGGAGACATATCTTGTATGTACATATAGGGCTTTTTTGTGGATATAAAGAAGCAATACAGGAGACCTATATAGCCTGTGTATGCACATATATGCACCTCAATTGTGCCTATATGTGGCATATATACACATATATGCAGCATATATATTATCATTAGACCACTGTCGGCACAAGACCACGGGAACTTTTGGCCAGAGAAGAACTGGCCCCCCGACTGAGCCTTTTCTCCCAAGGTTTTTTTTCTCCATTTGTCACCGATGGAGTTTTGGTTCCTTGCCGCTGTCGCCTCTGGCTTGCTTAGTTGGGGACACTTTCTCTTAACACAATATTGCATTTTATTTTATTATTTTTGATTAACTACCTTTACCTAAAATGTGAGTGTTTACTGTTGCCTTTGGCATTGTTGATGTACTGTTTCCTATTTAACACTGTACAGCCGCCTTGTCACAATTCTGTATTGTTAAAGGCGGTATATAAATAAAGGTGACTTGACTTGACTATCATATATGTGCATATATACTGCATATAGGTTTCATATATGTGCATATATCCTCATATAGGTTCTTTCCATGTGGGTAAGCTCAACTCAATGAGGCCTCACTGAGGGAAAAAAAATGAACTTTACCTCAGCGTTCCACTGAACGCACACGCGACAAATAAACCTGGCAGTCCTGGAAACGCACCAAGAATTTCCATCACAAAATATGGCATGAGCTGAGAAGAAATGGATACACTAATGTTAGGTGTGTGAGCAATCGTAATAGCGATGTTCACCTCAGCAAAAGCCATTAATAATAATGTTCAACAAATTACTCTGAACCACTAAATGATTCTAATGACAATATTATAAAGATTTATTTTAAAGAGATGTACAGAGATCATCACCTGGTCTGGAGCAGAGACCAGTCCAGCCGACCAGGGGTCACAGTGGGAGTAGAAAGCATACATGATCAGACCAGATACCACAGCACAGAACAGAATGATCCATAAACCCAGCAGGTTCAGATACAGAGCCCTGTGACACAAGAAAGATGGAGGAAAAACAAACAAAAAAACTCCAAAATAAGAGCATTTTCTCAGGTTTTTTTGAACTTGCAGTCTAAAATCAGGAATATAATGAGTAGTAGAAGTGGAGAAAAAATTGTACTTAAGTTAAAGTAGTTAGTTCTATTGGTTGGTGTTGGTGTTTTTGGTTTAAAAATGGAGGCAGATGAATGTGAGATTGCAGGCCTGGGGTTTAAGCAACTTAAAGCAGATTAAATCAAATAAAGACAACCTGCATACATTACCAGCAAGAAGTATTAAAAATATGTTTTACATACAGTACTGTGCAAAAGTCTTAGGCCACTAGTATTTTCATCAGCTAAAAAAATGGTTTAAAGTCAGTTAAAGTCTGTTGCTGTAGTGTGTCAGTAGGAAATATCAGATTACATTTCCAAACATTCATTTTGCCATTAATTATAATAATCCAGTGAGATTTTTGTGTGGAGCACAGGCTGTTGTCAGACTCCTTGTGCAAACAGAGATCTGATCTCTCCATCATTCAATCCAGTCTGTCTTAAGAAACAGAAAAAACGGAGACAGACTAAATCCAGAAGAACTGTGGCAACATCTCCAAGATGCTTTAAGAGACCTACACCTACAAAGCTACAGTACTGTTAACATTTTTAGACAGTTAGGCACATAAAATGAGGATGCTGTCGAAAACAATGTCATAAATAGATTTTCTTTATCAATGAACTTCTATTAACTAAAATAAATCACCATTTAATGTGACCATCCTTTGCGTTTAAAGCAGCTTTTGCCCTATGTGCACTTTTTTCAGTTTTTCAGGTAGGTTATTTGAAACATCTTGGAGATGTTGTCACAGTTCTTCTGGATTTAGTCTGTCTCAGTTTTTCTGTTTCTTCATGTCTTTCCAGAGACAGACTGGATGATGGTGAGATCAGATGTCTGTGGCAGCACTGGCTGTTTTTAGCTTGTGAAAATACTAGTGGCCTAAAACTTTTGCACAGTACTGTAGTTGGTAAGATGGTATTTAAAGTGACAAGCTGGAACCAATATCCTGCACTGAAAGAAATTATTTTCAAACTTATTATTTTTTGTCTTGTTTTCTAATATAAATATCTAAATCTTCTTGAATTAACATGCATTTACTTGACAAGTAAAATCACTTATGATATTAAGTCTTGTTTAAAAATAAATAAATAAATAAAGTTTAGTTTTTGCTAAAAACAAGCAAAAATTTTGATAACTTTTTTAGAAAGCAAGACATAATATCTTAAGTCGTTTTACTTAAAATAAATTAATCTTGATTTAAGTTTTTTAGATATTTATACTAGAAAACAAGACAAAAATACTAAATAATAAAATAATTCTTTGCAGTGTGAAACTTTTTAACTGCAATTTTGGATTTTTAAAATAAAATTTTACATTTTTGTACTTTGAAAACATTATAAGGAGTAAAAATATGATCTTTCCTTGGAAATGTATCTTGGTAGAAATCTAAAAATAACAGTAGGCCTACAATTATTTAGATTAAACAATAAACATGCATTTTGGAAGATACAAAGCAACTTACATTGCATTCAAGGTAAACGTTTTATCAGTTTATATGTAAGTTTGATATATATATATATATATATATATATATATATATGAAGTTATAAAAACACAAGGTCAATATTTGAAATACAAATTTAAATACATAAATGTTAGTATTTAAACATTTTCATAAATACCAAAAAATAAAATGCTAATTAATTATCAAAATATGAGACCAAATTGTGAGGAACAGGGAACATTAAATGTACTAAATGCTCACCAGCGTGCGTGACCTTCTGTTTTGCAAGAGATGCACCTCTGGATGGTTGACTGGTTTACTCCATAGATGCCCAACCAAGTGAAGGTGCCGCCTACAGTGAGGGTCCAGAATGTGTGTCGCCTTAGTGGATTAACATCAAAGCTGGAAAAAAATGTGCACAAAAGAACTATAACATGTTGCAAAGTGTCAATATTCACATTTTTTCCACTGATGCTGATAAATTATGTATAAATTAATCATTATTAAACTTATGCAACTAAAATGAGTGTGTTTTCTTATTTGTTGAGTTTAACACGAGTAGACTGAGTGTATGTCTGCACACACATACTCAAAGATGTGTATTCTGCCTCCGCTGTGAGCTGTGCTCCAGACAGACTCAATCCCTCCTGCTCGACTTGCACCCTGGATCAGGACTGTGAGAAACCCAACCACCATCACCACCATCTGGAAGGCATCTGTCCAGACCACAGCCTTCAGCCCACCCTAAACACACACATACACACTGGCACTGTTTCTGCTGTTTCTGTCTGATCACCAGCCCCCGAGTCCATTAGACCGCCCCATTCACAAAACATTTCACTCAGAATTACATATACAGTAATAATTTAACAGTCAAACTCTGACATTTCACAAGTTCGTTCACGCAGCTCTGATTCCCAAATTTGCCTTAAAAGTAACTGATTAATTTGACACTCCAGGATTGCCTAAATTAAGGTGATTTTGACAACTTTTTCAATTTGCTATTTTCATATAAACAGGGTGTTGGAATTATTATTATTTTTTTATTTATTTATTTATTTTATTTTATTTTATTTATTTTATTTTATTTTATTTTTTTTCATTTATTATCTATATATCTAATTATATATATGCAGTACAGTCACTGCTAGAGACAAAATTGTCCTTAATCTAATTAAAAATTGACCCAATTGCACTTACAAATATAGCTGCAAGCAGCAATTAAGAGGCCAAGCACAAAGAAGGCAAGATAAGTCATGCCAGCATCAGATCAACTGCATCAATGAGCAATTAAAGATGTATTTATGATTTTAAGCAAAACGGCTGAAAAAATCAAATACAGTCACTATTAACATAATTGAAAGATTAATCACTGTCAACCAGTAGGTGTAACCAAATTGCTGCAGCATGGTCAGAGTGAGGTGACAATGGCACAAATAAAGTTTGGTGTCAATATGTCAAACCTTTGCAGAGATACAGCCTTAGACACGGTTTGACACCATTCCAGCAAATCTGTTGATGCGTTAAAACAATAACTATGTTGTATATCGACATGAAATCCATAACTTTTAGTCAGCATGGTCTAAAGATTATCTGAGTCAAATTTGGTGAAAAATTGGACAAACAGTCCAGGAGGAGTTCGAAAAAGGTTCCCTATCTGTCGTACACTCCGAGTTGTGTCGAGTAGTGTACGACACTAGGGGTCGCTCTTGAGAGCCCAAACACCTCTGACAGTTTTGAGAAAGGCCAATGAAAATTGGGTGTGCAGATTTGCACAGCTGGCCACGCCCCGGACATCCGGGTATAATAGGGCAGCGTGTGCATCTGCTCACTCGTTCTGTTCTTCGGAGCCGAATGCAGCGTCTCTGCGTGAGATGCAGCAACATTCACCTCTCTCGTCGTTGGATCTGCAGCACAGACAGCGGTCTCTCCCTCTCTAGCACAGCCTGTGTTGTGAGAGTCCCCTGGGTGCGTCGACGGCGATTTAGAAGAGCAATCTTCCTTCTATGGGTGATTTCTCACCCATCTGTGTTGGTTAACATATCTTTCCCTCCGTGTCATCCTGGTTGCGGCTTACCTTCCCAAACGATCGACATGACCGTTGTGTTCAGTGTTGAGTTATGCTCACGCTGATGCAGCGCTTGTTGTTGACTCATGTTTTGCTTGCGAGAGCTCGATCATGGACGCGCTTGCTTGTCAGCCGCGTGCTTTACGTGAAGCCGCGGCTCACTCCGACTGCTTCCCGCTCCGGTCCTTCTACTTTCGGGTACGAGGCCGTTGCGATGTGCGTCGGTAACAAGCATTAGGAAGCAGGGAAGGCTCTGCCGGGTGAAAACCCCGCAAACCTCTCGCTCCTCGCGTCCCTCGATCCAAACGATCAACACGACCGTTGTATTCAGTGTTGAGATTCTCACGCCGATGCAGCGCTTGTTGTTGATTCATGTTTTGCCGGCGAAAACATGACCTGGGCGCACGAGCCGTATGCTTACGTTCCCGACTGCTACCCGCTCCGGTCCTTCTACTTCCGGGTACGAGGCCGTAGCGATGTGCGTTGGTGACGAGCATTACAAAGCAAGGAAGGTTTTGCCGGGTGAAAACCCCGCAAACCCCTCGCTTCGTGCGTCCCTCGATTGAGTTTCCGGACAAGTTTGTTAGTCTGTCTCAGTACAGCTGACTTTCTTATTCAGAACTCCTAATTGGGCGGAAATGGTTAGCGGCAGCATCGCTAAGGAAGGGCGTGAACTATTTGAAGCAGAAACTTCAGCTGAGCAAGCCTCTACGGGGGACTGATTCTCAGTTTGAGGTGGATGCAAAAAAATGGCGGCCGTGCCTGAAACGGGCAGCCAAGAAGGGGCTGGTTAATAGACATCTGGGTAACGACCTGTACGCTCGTTTCCAGTGTCTGTTTCCCGGTAGTGCACGAGAAGTTGGTGAAATCGCGGAAAGCCCATTTAAAAAAATGGTCAGAACGTGATAAACCAACTTCTCCTCCTTCACCACTCTCGATGGGGGTCCAGCGAGGGGGTTTCAGAGGTTCCCCCAGGCGGAGGGGGCGATTGCAGTGTACTCCCTGCTAATCGCCGCCGCTTGTGAGATTCCTTCCAGAACTCCCGTTCAGGGCCTGTAAGTTCTTCCGGGCAAGGCTTACATGGCTTCTGGACAGGCTGCGTCTGCCTTACATACCACGGCCATCCTCTGGGTGTTCAGGCCGTGGCGTTGCGAGCTCAGTACGAGGGTGGTTCCAACCTAGAGCTGTGAGTCGTGGCACACGCTCTAGGAAGGGCGATGTCTACTTGTTGGTCCAGGAACGCCACCTGTGGCTGCACCTGTCAGAAATGCGGGAAATTTGAAGTCCGCTTCTTACCCCCCATTTCCCAGGTTGGTCCTTCTGGCAACACCGTGATAGAATTTGCAGCGAAAGTCCTTCACGGTAGGAGCAGACAGAGCCGCGGGTCAGGGCTCCGGCCCTCTACCCCCGACTACTCCTGTCTGTTCGTCGCCACGGACGGTCCCCTATAGAACTCCTGAGGCCCCGCGACAGCCGAGCCTCCGGCCTGACCGCCCAGCGGTCAGAGATCTTGTGGGAAGGTGGCAACACAAGCTTGTCGGTAGGCTTGCTAGAACCCTCGTTAGGCTTCTAGTTTTTCTTCTGACAAGCAATCCAGAGCAGGCGGGCTAGCTGACCCGTCCAGATCCACTCTCGACCCGGGGATGAGAGATGGATTCGGCACAAACTCTGCATAATGGCAAAGACACACCGCGCTCTTGGGGCTTCATCTCCAAACACGGCGTTCTCTGCCTTATTCAGCCACGACATTCCCATTCCAGGTACGTCGGGTATAGTTCCCTGAGACCTGAAGCTTCTCAGAACTACCTGACTTGGCTATGCAACTCAGGTTGCAAGGCATCCGCTAAGGTCTACGGCATTCTCTTATAAATCGACTCAGGGCAAGAATGCTATGGTCCCTTAAGCGGAGATCGCAGCCCCCCTGGGAAGGGTGCGATAGATCCTATCCCCTCAGCCAAAATGAAGGAAAGGGTTTGCCGACCCCTACTTCATTGTACCAAGATGGGTGGTTGACTCATACCAATCTTAAAACAGAGGTTTTTGAATCGGGCCCTTTCTCAAGCTCCCGTTCAAACATTAGCCCTTGAACACACATTCCTTGTGTGTCAGGGCTTAAGATTGGTTGATGGCATTGGACCTGAGCGACACGTACTATCATGTCTTGATCCTCCAAGACTCTGTCTTCGAGATCAGGCTCATCAGTACAAGGTTCCCCCTGCGGCCTATCCCTGCCGCCCTGCGCCTTTACGAAGGTAGCGGGGGCTGCCCTTGCCCCCCTCAGGGAAGTGGGCATCCGCATTCTCAATTATCTTGACGACTGGCTATTCCTAGCTCACTCGTGGGATATGGGTTGCGTACACAGGGACATGGTTCTCAACCATTGGCCCAGTTGGGACCTCGGGTCAACTGGGAAAAGAGCAAACTCTCCCCGGCACAGAGGATCTCTTTTCTCGGCGTAGAGCTGGACTCGGTTAGTATGTCTGCGCGTCTCTCCCCAGAGCGTGCACAGTCAGTTCTGAGGTGTGTGGCAACACTCAGATGCGGGTCAGCGGTCCCCCTAAAACAGGTTCAGAGGCTCCTAGGGCACATGGCATCCTCAGCCGCGGTCACGCCGTTGGGTTTGATGCACATGAGACTGCTGCAGCACTGGCTTCATACTCGAGTCCCCAGGTGGGCGTGGCATCGAGGCACATTTCGAGTGAACATCACACCATCGTGTCGCCAGACACTCAGCCCTTGGACAGACATTATGTTCCTACGGTCAGGAGTTCCCCTGGAACAGGTGTCCAGACACATCGTTGTCACCACAGATGCTTCCAAGACAGGCTGGGGTGCCACCTGCAACGGGCAGGCAGCTTCCGGGGTCTGGACAGGCCCCCGACTGTTTTGGCACATAAATTGTCTGGAGTTGTTGGCAGTGCTCCTGGCCCTGAGGAGGTTCCGACCTATGATTCAGGGCAAGCACGTGTTGGTCAGGTCCGACAACACTGCGGCTGTGGCCTACATCAACCACCAGGGCGGTGTACGCTCCTTTCGCATGTCACAACTAGCCCGCCACCTGCTGCTCTGGAGTCAACACAGACTCAAGTCTCTACGAGCCACTCACATTCCGGGCGAAGCCAATCGTATGGCCGATTCCCTGTCACGACAGGTTTCGCTCGGAGGCAAGTGGAGACTCCACCCCCAGTCGGTCCAACTGATTTGGGATCGATTCGGCCAGGCACAGGTAGATCTCTTTGCCTCACCGGAATCCACCCACTGCCAGCTGTGGTACGGTCTAACCGAGGCCCCCCTCGGTATAGACGCACTGGCACACAGTTGGCCGAGGGGCCGGCTCAAGTATGCGTTTCCCCCAGTGAGCCTCATCGCACAAACCTTGTGCAAAGTCAGGGAGGACAAGGAACAGATTCTCTTGGTGGCCCCCTTCTGGCCCAACAGAACCTGGTTCTCGGACCTGGTGCTCCTGGCATCAGCCCCTCCCTGGCGCATTCCTCTGAGGAAGGACCTCCTTTCTCAGGGGAAGGGCACAATTTGGCACCCGCGCTCTGATCTTTGGAACCTCCACCTATGGTCCCTGGACGCGACCAGGAGGACTTCAGAGACCTTTCACCTTCAGTGGTAAACACACTTCTACAGGCAAGAGCCCCCTCTACCAGACGGCTGTATGACCTAAGATGGCGCATCTTTGTGAACTGGTGTTCTTCCCACGGGAAGGACCCACGGAGTTGTGGCATCAAATCAGTGTTATCCTTCCTTCAAGAAGGCCTGGACAGGCACCTGTCTGCCTCAACACTCAAGGTTCATGTCGCAGCTATATCAGCTAATCATGACTTGGTGGGGGGCAGATCGGTGGGGAAACACGATTTGATAATCAGGTTTCTTAGAGGAGCCCGGAGGCTGAACCCTCCTCGGTCGCATCTCATCCCCTCTTGGGATCTTGCTGTGGTTCTCCAAGGTCTACAACAAGATCCATTCGAGCCCCTTCAGTCAGTCGAACTCGATGCTCTCTCCTTCAAGACGGCTCTTTTGACTGCGCTCACTTCCATCAAAAGAGTGGGAGACCTCCAAGCCCTCTCCGTGAACAGTTCGTGCCTGGAATTCGGACCAGCGGATTCTCACGTTGTCTTGAGACCCCGGCCTGGATATGTGCCCAAGGTCCCCACCACTCCTTTCAGAGATCAGGTAGTGACCTTGCAAGCTCTCTCTTCCCAGGAAGATGACCCCAACCTGACCTTGTTATGCCCAGTCCGTGCCCTGCGCATCTACATGGAACGAACGCAGCCCTTCAGACGTTCGGAGCAGCTCTTTGTTTGTTACGGAGGACAGCAGAAGGGGAAAGCTGTCTCCAAACAGAGGATCTCCCATTGGCTGGTAAACGCGATCCGTATGGCCTACCTGGCCAGAGGCCTACCCTGCCCTCTGGAGGTAAGAGCCCACTCAACCAGGGGCATCGCTGCCTCAGCAGCCCTGGCGAATGGGGCCTCATTAACAGACATCTGTAGAGCTGCGGGTTGGGCTACACCTAACACATTTGCCAGATTTTATAATTTGCACACGGAACCAGTGTCAGCTAGAGTCTTGATTGCTAACTCTTGACTCAGCACACTGGTTGGTGTAGAGCTTGCATAAAGCGCTTCCCCTAATGGTGATTACGCTTCTGAGTTTCAGTAGGTTTCCTGATGCGAACCCTGGACACCATCTCCATCTTTGGCACTTCTGCACATGGCAGAGTTTAGCGGAGAAACTCGCTATGGAATCCCTTCACAAGGTATGAATACCCTTATTTTGATTGGATTGTGCCCCATATGTAGTGGCTCCTTATGTGGCCCCATATGTGTATTTCCACCTATAACTCTTGTGATGCGGTGTTTTCCCCTGAGAACAGGTTCTCTAGGATCTGAGTCTGGCTGTCTTCCCGGGTGTGAGACCCACCTCAGGTCCCATGTCTAACTATGTCACTCTAACCCCCCCTGTCGGGCAGGTCGTGAACTCCGTAATGTCTTTCCTTCGGGAGCAGGCATTTTTCCCAACGATCTCAAGACACTCAGCCGCCCTTGAGGGAGGCCCGGCTGCAGGACCCTGCTGTACAGGTCAGTCCTTGGACGTTGGATGGTCACAGAGGAGGTGAGCTGCACTTACGTTAACACGTTGCCCTGTTACTTCTGCACTTGTCTCTCGTGACGCGGTCAGACATGTGGCGTGTTTTTACGGGGACCCCTAGTGTCGTACACTACTCGACACAACTCGGAGTGTACGACAGATAGGGAACGTCTCGGTTACGTATGGTAACCCTCGTTCCCTGATGAAGGGAACGGAGACGTTGTGTCTCCCATGCCACATCTCTGGTCCGCCTCTGAGTGAGCTGAGACGCTCGGCTCCTCAGAATCAGAACGAGTGAGCAGATGCACACGCTGCCCTATTATACCCGGATGTCCGGGGCGTGGCCAGCTGTGCAAATCTGCACACCCAATTTTCATTGGCCTTTCTCAAAACTGTCAGAGGTGTTTGGGCTCTCAAGAGCGACCCCTAGTGTCGTACACTACTCGACACAACGTCTCCGTTCCCTCCATCAGGGAACGAGGGTTACCATACGTAACCGAGACGTTTTCAACAAATCAAAACGGCAGACAGGAAGCTGACTATGGAAAAATTGCTATCTATATTCTTGGCATGACCCAAAGGAATATACTGAGACCAGTTTCATTACCAAAGGCTAATAAACTCGAAAGTTAATAGCATTTTTGGACCATTTTGGAAGTTTTGAGCACAAGGTGGCGCTGCCCTGAAACATTTTGAGTACCATCAGGGCATGGTGCTGAAGACATACCAAGTTTTGTTATGATACACCAATGTATTCATAAAATATAGCATTTTACGGCAAAATTCAGATGCCATTCCTGACATGGGAAAATTGGGTATCATTCAATTCAGCATGCTGCACCGAATCTAAAGATTAAAGAACAGTGATTTTTGGCCAAACCAGTCAGAAGTTATAAGCAAAAATAGCCATTTTTATGTGTCAAAACTTTGCAGGTAGCCTCAGGTCATTATTGTTATTATAACCCAATAAGTTTGGTCTCAATGAAGCATTGCAGAGATATAGCCTCACATCCATTTTTGCGTGCTCTTCGTCAGATTCGTTGGCACGTTATTCGAGAACGGTTTGACTAATCAATTTGAATTTTATAATTTTTTTTGCCAGCATAGTCTGAAGATGATCTGACCAATTTTGGTGAAAGTCAGACAAACCGTAGACAAACCGTTTTAAATTAAAACTATTGAAACTATTTGAAACCATTAGAACTATTCAAACTATTAAAAAAAAAATTGATTTTTTTTTTCTTTTTTTTTTTGTTAATCTTGACTTGTAGAATTTTAAATTTTGGAGTTAATTCAATTTGGCATTAGTCAAGAAATCAGAGAAACAAATATTGTGCTTCTGAAATGTATGGTTTAAAAGTTATTAGTATAAACATGAATAAACATTTGGACAAATGGTGGCACTAGAGAGTTTGAGTTAGAGACTCCAAACTTGCTTTGGTTAATGGTGAGATGGTCCTCTACGCGTATGCCAAATTTTATAACTTTCCCGCAAACGGTTCTCTGGGCTGCCATGGACTCAAGAGAGGAGGAAGATTAAAATAAAAATGCAATGGATCGCACCTTCTGTGCTTGGCCCCTAATTATAGTGAAATCAGTTGAGATTTGAAGTCAGCAGCACTTACCAATGTGCAGTAAAAAGTGCAGACAATGCCAGTGGCAAATATGGATCCCCAAAGATCAAATCCTGTCACTGATGGGGAAAAAAAAAGATCTATGTTTATGTAACTGATATTCTGTGTGAATGACTACTATATTTTAAGCTGTCTTTTATCTAAGTCACAATAACAATAAAGAAAGTCTAATTTTATAAACAAAATACATTTTATACAGTTTATTAAATAAATGGTCAAAATGGGATTGTACATTTTAAATTAAGTAACTAGTGCAACCTGAAACATAAAGCATAAACTCAAAGGAGACAGTAAGTCAATTTTTGTTATAACTTTTTCGTTTCACTCTGTATGATTCCTTCCCATGCTGGAATCAGTTATGAAAAATAGTCTCTTGTGCGGTTCACGTGACAAGTGTTATTCATGTTGGACATGTGAGTGATCTTCCACTGTGTAAAGTGTATTATAAATCATTAATTTTTTAACATACTTATGATGATGCACTAAAATACTGCCTAGGTGGGGGTACAAGGGGTTATAAGCCACTGCCTCTGACTCCAAGTGTAATCTTATGAAATGTTTTTGGACAATTAATTGTATATTAATGGCAATTAAATTTCAATATGCACGTATTATAGTTTAAATTTATATTAAATGCAATTACCTAAACTTTAGAGTGCTTTTTTGGCTCACTTAAGTAGAATTTAGGTACATCTTCAAGTAAAACTTTGCATTTGACATTACTTTAAAGTGTAGTTTTTAAAAGCATACTTAAGTGTAAGTATACTCTCTTTAATTACACTTAAGTGGCCTTTCATTTCATTATAGCTCATTGTTCATCATTATTTTTTAAATATACTTTAAAGATTTGAAATACATTAGTGAACATTGAATATAATTAAGTGCACACAAGGGAACGTCTATTTAAGAAACCCACCTGCTTAGCACCTCAAAACCTTTTCAACAACACATTCAGGTTGAAAAAAAGTTCACAATATTTTTCCCCATAGTATCTGTGTGCTGAATGCAGACTGACCTTGATTCAGAGCTAAAGCAGGCGCATAAACTACCACACCAGTGTACAGAATCTGAAGAGTCAAATTCAAAACAATCAGCATTACAATTGATCAAAAACCAAACAAACTATAAAATATGTGTTTTAAGAACATTTATGAACATTTAGTCCCACTTACCGTTTGAATGATATAAATTAGAGTGGCTGCAACACGAACAAGCCTACAAAAACGTAACTCCAAATACTGTGAGAAAAACAAATCAGAACAAGTTTGTATCATGCTGGAGGGCCTCAACCTGCATAACTACAGCTGACACGGCCTATGGGATTTATTACCAAAGATCATGACCTCCAAAAAGCCTAGCAACATCTGGCCAACATCATCCTACCTCAGTACTTCCTTTCTGTCCACTGCAGAAGATCTATCTTAGGTTGATAATTTTGATATGACAATATTTGGATGAAATCCAATGAAATTATTGAAACAACCTTTGATGACAAAAGCAAATCTGAAATGTACATTCGTACCTCATATGTACTGGTGATGCCTGATCTGTAGAACACAGGCAGGAAGAGCTCAGCGGTTAAAAAAACCACAAATGTGTAGGCGACCCCAAAGATGACATACGAGGCCCCGTATCTGTACACATCTGATGGGCCTCCAATCACTGTGACTGCAGACATGAAGCTTGCGGTGAGAGAAAGAGCCACCGGCCCGCAGGACATCTGACGGCCCCCAACCAGAAACTCTTTAGATGAGGCTTTCTTCCTCTCTTTGATGGCAAAGAAAACCCCGATACCAGAGGAGATCACAAACAGAAAGGCGAACACCACATAGTCCCCAACCTGGAAGGTCCCCACTGTGTTACTTTTGTCCTCCATGCTTGAGACAGAATCTGATCAAACTGGTAGTTTGGCTGCAGTATCTGTAGTTCAGGCACCTCACATGTTAATCATGTTAATCATTGAGTTTTTAACAGGTTAAAAATGCTTATGAGTCAAGACATGGGTCAAGGGGTCATATTAGTCATTATATTACTCACGTTTGTCCTCATGAATCTATCTATCTATCTGTCTGTCTGTCTGTCTGTCTATCTATCTATCTATCTATCTATCTGTCTGTCTGTCCATCTGTCCGTCCGTCCATGTATGTATGGATGGATGGATGTGTGTATCTATCTGTTTATCTATCTATCTATCTACACTGCCCTCCAAAAGTTTGGAAACACCCTAGAAAAGTGGGGTTTTGGACAATACTGGCATGAATCCTTTTTAATTTGTGATAATTTTGCACTGATAAGGGACAACACAAACTACGAAAACATATTTTATTACATAAACAGTTTATACATAGAAAAAACTTAAATTTTTGATTCATGAAAATATCCACCATTAGCATTAACATCTATCTATCTATCTATCTATCTATCTATCTATCTATCTATCTATCTATCTATCTATCTATCTTTCTGTCTGTCTGTCTATATATCTATCTGTCTATCTGTCTGTCTGTCTGTCTGTCTATCAATTCAATTCAATTCAAAATTGCTTTATTGGCATGGCTGTAAAAATACAATATAGCCAAAGCTTTGAATATATGTGGAGGAACATAATAATAACAATAATAACAATGAGAAGATGTAAATAATAGGAGAAAAAAGAAAAAAATCATTATAACAATTTAAACTTGAACAGTGTAACAAAATAGAACATGTGAACATTTCATACCACAGTATTTAACATGTAAACACGCACATATTGAGGATTACTGTGGTAGACAGTAGGGAAACACACTGAGGTCAGTCATAATACACACATTATACACACATTATACACATTCACCTGCTGTCTCTCAGGCTGTGGCACATCCACACATATCTTGCAGCCAGTGCTGCTGTCTGTCCCTCTCCTAAAATTATCTTTATTTGTTCTTCTTGAGTCATGCCTCTAAAGTTTTTATGATGTTTGCAAATTTGTTTACATATAGGTCTCTTACTGATATGAATTTGTGGCAGTGAAGGAGGAAGTGCACCTCTGTCTCAATCGCTCTTGTCTTGCAGTGAGCACACACTCTTTCCTCTCTGGGTAACCAGCTCTTTTTGTGTCTGCCGGTTTCAATGGCTAGACTGTGCTCACTGAGCCTGTACTTGGTCAGGATTTGTCTCTGCTTAGTGTCTCTGATACTTTGGAGGTATCCTTCCAATTTATAATTTGATTTTATAGTTCGATATAGCTGTAATTCACTTTGTGTTTTAGTTTCTTTATCCCAATGTTCCAGATATATATTTTTAGATTGTTTGATAATTTGATTTATTTTGATGTTTGAGTGAGAAGCAGTGCTGGTCTGAGACTGGTTAAAGTTAGTAGAGTTAGTCAGGTTAGTAAGTCGCAGAACCAACTGACTTAGTCAAAAGTTTTTTGACTTTTTTCGGGGTTCAGTTCTTGGGTTTGTAGCGCTTTAAAATGTAGCGATTCTGTGGGACTCGATTTTAGATGCATCCAGAATTTGAGGGATCTTTTTTGTATATTAATGATCAATGGGAATCGGCCTAATTCTGCCCTACATGCGTTGTTGGGTGTTCTCCTTTGTAATTTTAAAATCATTTTGCAGAATTCTGTGTGTAGGGCTTCTGTTGGATGTCTGTCCCATCTAGTGTAGCTCTGATCACTGAGTGGACCCCATACCTCACTTCCATACAGTGCTATGGGCTGAATTACACTACTAAAAATTTTACACCAAATTGGAATTGGTATTTCAATATTTTGGAATTTTTTCTTAATGGCATATAGAGCTCTTCGAGCTTTATCTTTAAGAGAATTCACTGCCATACTGAAACTCCCCGATGCAGTGATGATCAGGCCAAGGTAAGTGTACTGCATCGTGTGTTCTAGGGCGGTGCTGCCTAGATGGAACTGGTGTCTGTGTTCCTGACATCTGGGCTTTTTCTGAAAGACCATAATGTTGGTCTTTTTGAGGTTTACTGCCAGGGCCCAGTTCTGACAGTAGTTCTCCAGAAGGTCTAGGTGTTGCTGCAGTCCCTGTGGGGTGGATGACAGCAGCACCAGATCATCTGCGTACAGTAAAAACTTTATGTTTTTGTCTTGCAGAGTGAGTCCAGGGGCTGTAGACTGTTCCAGCTGCACCGCTAATTCATTAATGTAAATGTTGAACAGTGTTGGACTCAGGCTACAGCCCTGCCGCACTCCTCTTTTCTGGGTGAAGAATTCTGTGTGTTTATTGCCAATTCGTATTGCACATTTGTTGTTTGAGTACATTGATTTAATAACGTCATAAACTTTACCCCCTACACCACTTTGTAAAAGTTTGTAATATAATCCGTCATGCCAAATAGAATCAAATGCTTTTTTGAAGCATGCAAATATTTTTCCGTGTTTGGTCTGTTTTACGTGTTTATTGATTAGGGTGTGTAGAGTGTAAATGTGGTCAGTAGTTCTGTAATTTGGAAGAAAGCCAATCTGACTAGGGCTCAGGACACTGTGTTCGTTAAGGAAGTTCACTATTCTATTGTTTAAAATACTGCTATATCTATCTACCTATCTATCTATCTGTCTGTCTGTCTGTATGTATGGATGGATGGATGCATGTATCTATCCACTATCTATCTATCTATCTATCTATCTATATATCTATCTATCTATCTATCTATCTGCAATGCAGCATGTGCAATACTTGTCTGCAGCTGGATTGGATTGGATGCATGTATCTATCCACTATCTATCTATCT
>VONZ01001856.1:0-89901 GCA_012976165.1 Labeo catla
ATAGATTAGACTCTAGATGTGATCAGATCACTACATCATGATTAACATCAGCACGTAGTCAACATCACATGACAGCAGTTTTTCTTATGGTTCTTGCCATGACAAATACACTTCCAACTGCTAGAGAAAAGATTGAAAAGAGTCAAATTGTCCAACTAAAGCAAACGCTTCTCACCATAATGGTGATATCAAACCAAACCGTTACTTTCAATCAACATCCAAACCTCTGTTAATTTCGATAAAAACTTGTGTAAATGTATGACAGAAATAAAGCCAATCTGGTTTATAATAAGTGAAGCTGGTAATGCTGTTTTTGGAGTTATTTAAAGATGCTGGAGCTTGACATCAAACAAAGGTTGGGTTTTCACTTTCAACCAAAATGTGACATCTGAACAATTTAAGTCTACATCTAGTGTGATGGGAATCTTTATTACAATGTTAGAGGTTAGAGGATAATGTTCTAACAATGTTATCAATAAACATTTGTGGAATGTTTTTAGAGAATGTGATCCTTTTAGGAGAGAAAACATTCTGAAATATGAAATATTTCTAGCTGGGATATACAATTAAAAATAAAAGCAATACATAATTTAGTTAAAAATAAATACAATCTTCTATCTCAGGTTTAAAGGCTGTGTCTTGTTACAGATTTAATAAACAACATTTTGCAGTAGTTTTCATTGTCAAAAGTGATGCTGAAGTCACGCTATTGACATTTTAAAATAACTTGTGAAACCTTGTGAAAAAAGAATGTCCTGTGTTACTGCCCCCTAGAGGAACATACTGCTGTTTTGACTGAGTTTGACATTCAAACTATTTAAAAAAAGTGCATACAGTTTTCAATCTTAAACACACAAAAGGTGTGTCTTGTTCCCTGGGCCTAAAAGAGCATTTCCATGCAAGTTCTACTGTCATATGTAAATCAGGATACATGCTATTGAATTAAATTCAAATCTGTTAATAAATTCATTTAAAATGCATGCAGTTTTCTTTCTCAAATCTAAAGAATGTGTCTTATTACAGATTCCTGGAAGAACATTTTGGTGGTGGTTTTGGCCATATGACTATAATAGAACACATACTATTGAACATGAAAGCAATACATAATTTAGTTTGAAATAAATACAATCTTCTATCTCAGCTTCAAAGGCTGTGTCTTGTTTCAGATTAAAAAACAAATATTTTGCAGTAGTTTTCATTGTCAAAGGTGATGCAGAAGTCACGCTATTGACATTTAAAAAAAAGTGTCCTGTGTTACTGCCCCCTAGAGGAACATACTGCTGTTTTGACTTTTGAGTTTGACATTCAAACATATAAATTCATTTAAAATCAATACAGTCTTCTATTTCAACTTTAAAAGGTGTGTCTTGTTTCTGATTCTCAAATGCACATTTCAATTCAGGTTTTACTGTCATATGTCATTCAGGACACATGCTATTAAATTAAAATTTAAATCTGTCAATACATTAATTTAATTGCATGCAGTTTTCCATCACAACTTCAAAAGCTGTGTCTTGTTACTGGTTTCTAGAAGAATATTTTAATGTTGGTTTCAGTCACAGAATTATAAGAGAACACATGCAACTCAAACTGAATTTCCAATTCAATAAATCAATTAGAAAAATAAAATAAAATTTGAGCACATTTTTAAAGGGTCTGTTTTGTTTCTTTAAAAACACTATTTTTTCTGTTTATTTTGTTTTGTTTTTGTTTTTTGAGAAAAAAGAAAACAGTCCATATATAGTATATTATTTTATTGATATATAATACATCAATTATCATATGCGTATGGAACAATACAAACTACAATGTGGCAAAATACAATGTAGCTCTAGATATAAATAAACAAACATACATAAATATTTCACTATGCATTACCACCGCCTAAATAGTACAGTCTAGCACTCTTAAGAAAGGCAGTATAATATTCTAGGTTTTTTTTTGTTTTGTTTTTTAAAGATACTGTACATTTGAGTAAAATATTGAGGACGGTCCCATATGTTATTTCAGTGATATGTAATATAGAAAATTTATTCAAACAGGAAATGATACTGCTCAATGAACACTGATATTAAATAAATAAATAAATAATATAATAATAAAAAAACATTACAGGAGGTATTTAAACAGCAAAAATCATGTTTAATAATTACAATTATTGGATGACTGCAACTGACAACTGTGAAAAAATGAGAATTATTGAAAAACAAAAAATGTTTTAATTAATAAATTGATGTATTTATTTGTTTATTTAAATCGTTTATTTTGGAGGGTAACGTTTACATTTTTTTATTCTAAGTAACAGTTGGTAAACAATAAATAAATATAAACATTTGCTCGCTGTCATAGAGCACAAAGGGTCAATTTGACTCCACTACTGGGACTTAATCTGACTTACAGTCTGTTCTAAACTGTTCTAAAGTCCTAAAGTAAGACACTTTGCATCAAAGGTGTTTACATATAGTCCACAAGACAAACTAATAGATGAAATACGTCAGAAGCTTCAGAAAAAAACCTATATGTTTCCCAGAAGACAAAATTACTACAATTTACCCAAAGAGTTTGTGAGACCTGGAGATGTTTTCTGAAGAATAGTGGACAGTTTAACTGCTCAAGACATAAAGGAAAAAAAAAGAATTTACAGGATTTTTTAACATTGAATTTAATAGCATTTGTCCTGAATGACATATGACAGTAAAACCTGAACTGAAATGTTCATTTGAGAATCAGAAACAAGACACATCTTTTAAAGTTGAAATAGAAGACTGTATTGATTTTTAAATGAATTTATAAGTTTGAATGTCAAACTCAGTCAAAACAGCAGTATGTTCCTCTAGGGGGCAGTAATACAGGACACTCTTTGGAAGGTTTCACAAGCTATTTTTAAATGTCAATAGCGTGACTTCTGCATCACTTTTGACAATGGAAACTACTGCAAAATGTCCTTCAGGAAATCTGTGACAAGACAAAGCCTTTGAAGCTGAGATAGAAGATTATATTTATTTTACCTAAATTATGTATTGCTTTCATTTTCAATAGTATGTTTCATTATAGTTTTGTGGCTAAAACCACCATCAAAATGTTCTTATAGGAATCAGAAACATGACACATTCTTTGAAGTTAAGATGGAAGAGCGTATGTACTTTACATTGATTGACCTACTCGTTGATATTTCAATATCATGTGCTGTGTTATAGTTTTGAGAAAAAAACCAACATTTAAATGTTCGTCTATGAACCAGTAACAAGACACAGCCTTTGAAATTGAGATGGAAAACTGTATGTTTCAAAAATGAATGTGTTAACAGAATCAAATTTAATTCAATAGCATACATCCTGATTTAGATTTGATAGTGAAAGATGGCTGAACCAGTGTTCTCTTCTACATTTGGAAACAGTTAGAGCGCAGTATGTTTCTTGTCATTGTGCTCAATCGTTAAAGAACTACTGAAGATTTCCAAGACTGAATCTCTGACAAATGTCAAACGTCAAACATCGAACCAACTTTATATCGGTACACTAGGGAAGGCCTAGCTGCACGTAAATTATATTTCTTGAATAATTATTTGTATATGTTGGAGATTGCAGTGTGACAACATTATTCTATAATGTTCTCATTAACTCGCAACTGCATTTTCGGCGACACATTGCTGTGTGAAAAGATCGAGACAGGACAACTAGTTTTCTGTAACTTTTAAATAAAATTGGTGGCTTGAAATTTCTGTTAACATGTGATTGTAATATTTCTAAAATCCCCCTCAAATTATCCAAATTTCATCAGCAAGCTCTTCTCACTTGGAAAATTTGTTACTCTCACAACTTCTCTCCTCACTCCTTTCTCATTTGGAACAATGGTAACATAACAGATAATTAATTATTTTTAACAAACTATTTCAACAGAGACATTAATCATTTATAAAAATGTTTGACAATTTTGGGAACATTTTAACTTATGAACAATTCATGTCTATTTACAGTTTCCCTGTACAGTTTAAGGAATTTAACTTAGTTGTTAAATCTTTTCCAGTAACTCTTCGTCATCTTGTCAAAAGTCATATTTGTTATAATTCTCTATCTGTGACAAACCCAAAATTAATTTTAGAAAGTGTTTTGCTCACTGAGAAAAATGCAATAAACACATTTGTAATATTTTCCAAAAACAGAATAAAATATCTCTTAGAGGGATTTTTTTGGAAGTCTTTAATTGAGAATATTAACTGGAGAAGAGCTTGGTTAATTCCTTTTAAATACTGTATTCATAATAAAATAAAAGAAATACATTTTAAAATTCTACATACCATTTAACCTTCTAAATCCTTCATGTCAAGATCTACCGATATTGATGATGTATGCTGTTTTTGTAATAGTGAGAAAGAGATGCTGACTCACTTATTTTTTGACTGTAAAGTTGTAAACTTTTGGATGGACTTGGCAGAGTTTGTATTTAATTTAATGAATATTAATTATTGCTTTACTTTAAAGGATGTTATGTTGTACCACGAAAACAAAAGCAATCTAGAATCTGGAATTTATTGTTAACCTTTTTTTCTTAACAAAATTTAACATACATGAACAAAAATATCGTAATTCATTTCCAATGTTAAATTTGTTTTGTCCTGATTTGGACTTTTATATTTCTTCAGTAAGACTGTTATGTACTTATAATATAATAATATGTACTTGTAATATAATAATATCCTTATTTGTTAAAATTGAATGTGTGCTATGGTTTTGTTTTTTTTTTCCTTTTTTGTTTATAATTTATACTTTTATTATTTGAATATTCTTCTTGTTATTGTTTTGAATATTTGAATATTTCAGCCCTTAACTTAATTCAATTACATACAAAAGTTCCATGCATTTAGATTACATAGTTTTAATTTAAACAGATCAAGTAAACTTAATGTGATTCAAATGCATCAGTCTTACATAAATGAAACAGGTAAAGTTGATGTAATATTTCCCAGTGTTAAACAAACCCTGCTCAGTGTTCATGTGTTTCCACACTACAGAGTGTTCAAGTAGCATTGACACAGTGTTGGAGTTAAGGAGATCATTATGTCATGATTGACCAATAATGATCAACACCTGCTGTTTACAAGCAGAATCACAGAAGGAAAGAGAAACACAAGAATCAGCCACAGCCAAAGATAAAATGAACTTAAATAAATAAAGACATTAAATCTCTGATTAAACAACTACACAAACAACATTACAGATTGACTTGATTTCTGTCGTATATCCACAAATATTATTTGAGAACATCTAAATAGAGGTTTAGATGTTTTATTTAAAAAAAAGTTTCATTTGACCTCGCCATCATGGCAGACAGGGTTTACTTTAGTTGGGCTCTTGACCCTTGACTTTCTTAGTATGTTTTTTTTGTTCTTTGGTTGCTGTAATAGTTATAGCGCCAAAAAAAAAAAAAACACAACAGGCCTCCTTATTAAGTGTTCTTGGTTAATTATTATTGATGTTGTAATCATCATCTAGTGGCCTGATTTGCTGATATCGTTCAGAGGTTTATCTGTTAGTTTCATGATATCTACAGTAGTTGTATGAACTGTTACTATTACTATTTTAAGATCTCCAATATTATTTAGACACACACGGACATCAAAAATCTACGGAGCCCCTTAAGGGACATGGTGGTAAAAAACAATAAGAGTGAGTGAAAAAAAATTCAGGGTGGGAGGAAAAATATTTTTCAGATTTTTTTGCGTTCTCTCGCAAAACTTTGCGTTCCCTCGCAAAACTTTTGCGTTCTCTCGCAAAACTTTTGCGTTCTCTCGCAAAGTTTTTTTGCGTTCCCTCGCAAAACTTTTGCGTTCTCTCGCAAAACTTTTGCGTTCTCTCGCAAAACCGGTTGGGTTCGGACAAACACTTCCTGTTTACTCAGCTCAGTACGCTTAATGTGGATTAATGTACTAAAACAGTGGCAGCGGAGGCCCAATTCGGTATTAATAAATGCTATTCATACTAATAAAAATTTTAATATTAATACCCTTAGCATTACTCTCAATAAAGTATTTGTAGTTACAATGGTTTACGTATACTAACCATGGTTGATTTGTTTGCTGCTTGTTTTTAAAAAAATAAATAATAAGTTTTTGAAAGGAAAAATAAAACAAATAAGTCACGTAAGCCTATTAGTCCCATTTTATTCAGGAATAATACTACCAGCAGGCCTACAGCGTGTTATAATACCAACATTATAAACACACATAGCCTAGGCTATTTTAGTCCGCTGCACTCCACAGCAAATCCTTTAAATTTAACCGTATTCAGAACAGACCAAAAACCAAAACCAAAAAACTATAACTTATTCATTTTTAACGAATAAATATAATATAATGCAGTATATAATAATAGGTATAAGCTTATAGCTATAAATAAACTAAAAGAAATAATTTAAAGCGAAACTGAAAGTATGGGCTCACGTATGGCTCTCCTTCAGCACAAATCCAAATGTTTCCATATTCGCAATGTATCTGCAGCTAAACCATTAAATTAACCGGGCTTTGTACGTTCCAATATCGACATGAAAAAATCATAGTGAACAAAAATGTGCCGCAGTGGATTGGACCGGTGTTCACGCTGTACGGCACAGACTAATACAGACTATTTAAACTGACTAGTGTAACTTTGTACCTGTTTGGGTGATTCTGTGTATTATTTTAATAATGAACAGGCTGCGAGGCGCCGGCGCGATCAAATAGCTGAAATATAAAAACTGTAAAAAAATATATATAAAAATATAAAAACTCTCTTCCATACAGAAAAATACCCTGTGCGAGTTATTGTTTTTCATGTTTAAAATAGGAGAATGCAATATCCAAACGACTGCAAATGCAACATTTATTTTATATAGCAGTTCAACAAACAGGGTAATATTAAGTGACATTTTAAATGTAGCCTACATTTTAAACACATGATGTTTGTTATATTTAACGAAATAATAATAGTTCCAACGAAATCCGCAACAGAACTGGCGTGTCTCCAAGCAACAGCGGTGTTTCGTTTCTGAATTAATCTGCAGCTTTGAACCATTCGGAGAGTCCGTGATTAATCTCCCATTCATAACTACAACCATTTGCTTAGTTATTGAATGAATGAATGAATGAGGCGACGCCTTGCTCATTAAGACAGTGACATGCCGCCACCTACTGGAACGTTTGAGAACCACTAGTTTAATGGATTACTTCATTAATTGCCTATTTTTAATAAAACATAAAATGTTGGCTTTTTATATCATTGTCTTCTTATATTAAGCTAAGGTACATTGGATATATTTTTAATAATTCCATATTTGGTCTTTTTTTATCAACGTCTTCATAAAGCCGCGTTTTCTTTATGGGAGGAAAAGGCTCAACATGCAATTTAGAGCTTTCTGTTCATATTCGGGGCTTACCTGCTTTCCTACATTTAAAATGTATAACAAACTGTATACTGAGTTCGGCCTTTTATATATATGTATTATCCCGTTAAGTTTTCTTTCTGGGGGATACGCTTAACGTGCAATTTAGCGGGTTACGTTTATAAACTGAGCTATTCTGGTACACTCTAAAAAAAACGCTGGGTTAAAATAACCCAAATTGGGTTATTTTGGTAACCCAACGCTGGGTCAAATATGGACAAACCCAGCGTTGGGTTATTTTAACCCAACTTGTTGGGTTAAATCTTTGACTCAACACTTTGGGTTGTTTTATTTACCTAGACTATTGACAAAAAAAAAAAACTACGTTGCTGGTTGAAAACAAACCTGAAATATTTAATAAAGAAAATAAACAATAATCAAAGAGAAGGTACACTCTAAAAAATGTTGGGTTGTTTTTTTAACCCAACTGCTGGGTTAAGCCTGTTGGGTCATTTAGTTGGGTTGTTTTTGTGTTGGGTTGTTTTTGTGTAACCCAACATTGGGTTACTGATTTTATCCAATCAAGTGACAGTTAAGAGAGTAAGCCACTCCCCCTACTCGACGAGCCAAGCGCTACACTCTAAAAAAAACGCTGGGTTAAAATAACCCAAATTGGGTTATTTTGGTAACCCAACGCTGGGTCAAATATGGACAAACCCAGCGTTGGGTTATTTTAACCCAACTTGTTGGGTTAAATCTTTGACCCAACACTTTGGGTTGTTTTATTTACCTAGACTATTGACAAAAAAAATACTACGTTGCTGGTTGAAAACAAACCTGAAATATTTAATAAAGAAAATAAACAATAATCAAAGAGAAGGTACACTGTAAAAAGCAACCTATAGAATCTACTCAATATAATGGGGTAAATTGAAGTAACAATTTGCACTCCGTTTGTCTATATATTTGTTTATATACCTGAATTTAACAGCTATGACAAACTAAAAAAAAGTAGATAAAGTCTACACAGCAAAAAGCCCAGTGTTAAATGAACTCTCGCGAGAGTTTATTTGAGTGTTAACAAGTTAATGAGGTAATTAAGTGATTGACACCAAAGACACCAAAATGTTTACGTCACCATTATAGTGGTCAGTGTTAGCATTAGTTGGGCTCTTGACCCGTAGCTTTTTAACATTAGCTTTTGTTCAATTGTTTAGTTAAACTAGCCAGACAAGCCAAAGAGCAAAAGTCATGCAGTGGTGATAATTCTGTTTTAAAATAAACTTAATTTGAGCAACTGAAATCATTTAGAGTTTTATATCCTTTATTTATTACAACGCCTTGTGGTTTCACAGCAGAAAAAAAAAAATGATAAAGCCTGAATTTTTGTTTACATTTTAAATTGACTTTTTACAAGCTCCTCCGATCAAAAAAAAAAAAAGCTGTTTTTTAGGCACACACAGACATCAAGAACCAGCCCATGAATCTCAACAATGGTGACAAACAGCATATTCAGATAAACAGATCAACTCTGAACTCTCATCATTTATTCATGCCACAATGCATGATGGGAGTCATGGATGAGTTCTGATTGGCTACAACACGCTTTTTGATGGTCACCGTTGTTGTGATTCTCACACTGATTCTTCATGTCTGTGTGTCTAAATTAAGATAAACTTTTTTTCATCATCTGTCTGATTATGGCAAAACTGATTGATCTTTTGTTCACAGTTTTTTTTTGTAATCTGTAAGGAAATTCTATGTCAAATACTCAAGTCACTATATGATGATTAAGTCAAGCACAGTCAATGCCATCTTATTGACTTTTGCTCTTTGCTCGTCTGGCTGTTATAACTCAGTAATTGCAGCCAAACAAGATCTAATATTGATGATTTAAGGGTCAAGAGCCCAACTAATGCAAACACTGACCACTATAATGGTTGCTTAAAAATTTTGGTTTTCTCCTTTGGTGATTCTGCTTATTAACATCAGGTGTCTTCAATAATGATCAATCATCACTTCGTTAATCACCTAATTATCTCGTTAACTTCAACACTGCTTCAGTGTTTATATGTGTCCACACTCAGAGTGTTAAATTAACACTGGGGATTTTGCTGTGTAATAATTAGTGTCAAGTTATTCATTTTTAAACAACATCTTGTTGGAGTTTTATTCCAAATCTTATATTTAATTCAGCTAGAGGTTTACATTTTTTGTTGTGCTGCAACTTTGACATCTCTAAAATACTTTTACATTTATTTTGTTTTCATAAACAGGTTTTAATAAGTTGGTCACTTATATATAGTTATAAATTTTCTCCACATAGTTATTTTATTTGGAATAATAAAAATATGAGATATAAAAACTATTTTTATAATTGGTTTAATAAAAATATATTTTTTAGTTAGCTTAGTTTAGTTTAGTCAGCTTTTAGGTGATTGTGGTGTCCTTTTCACTTCTGAACAATTTATGCAAAAATTATCTTTTCCAATCTCTTCAAGAGAATATGCCATTGTTTTTGGTGCAGTTCCAGATTGTATTATACCTTTAGTCAAATCTGGCCCTAAAGGTCCTTTAGTCTCTCCAATGTTTAATAACACTAACTTATTTGTTAACCAAAGTCTTCTCAATACAATGTCGAACAAAGACATTCGTTCAATTATTGATAGATCTCAGATTTCTTTACCTGCTTGTGTAAGCTATTGGAATAACATATTTAGTGATATGGAATGGGAAGAGTTTTGGCTTCTTTGACAAAAATTCTTCTTATCTAATAGATAAGAAGAATCTCAAGTTGTTTAAGTCTCTATTACTCACACATTTGCATTGCGTCATTACTGTTGGATCCAATATAGCTGGAATAACATTGTCTTTTAGTTTCAATCTTTCTGAAAATTCTGTGTCGAATTGTGACTTGTTTGTAAACGAATCTGCTGTAAAATAAAGTGAACAAAGAAATGAGTTCACCTCTCCAATAAACACTAAATGTGTGAATCGCTGGGTGGGGCTAAACAGACAGTGATGTAGAAGTAGACGTTGATCTTCTTTTGTAGAGGCAGTGTTGTTTAGCCACATTGTTACACAATAGAGTTATACATCCCACAACCTGTCATTTTGGCTTCAATATAAGCTGTTTTTAGACTAACGAGAAAGTGTTGAGTTCTGAAACTTACAGGGTGTTTTTATAATACAGTGACCTCCTATTTGTCAAAAGATCAATAGAATTTTGATTTCTCAGTTCATGCCCCTTTTAAATGGCTATTATTCAATTAATTAAACGCAAAATAAAAATGCATTTAGCAATCACCAAATAGCCCACATTCAAATTTGTGATCTACTGATGATGAATAATGCATGTTTTGTGTAATTTATAGTGTTTAACATATATTTTGGCCAGGAAAGTTTCAACAGCATTTTCTTTTCATATTACCTCTGTATAATGCCTGTAATAATGTAATGCATACTTTATGTAGCGACTATAATTCTGCTGTTCGCCCACCTGCACCTTCTGGCAAGGAGTGAATTTGCGTTTTTACTTGTAATTCGAATTTTACACAGAGCAGTGTTGTAAAATTTTATTTTGTGTGAATAGACTGCAGAGGTATATGTGAACTAGTAAAAATATTTCTAATAATCCTGAAAAAGTTTAATTTACAGTGTATCCAAATTCACTGTATAATGCATATTCTCTGACTCCACATACAGGCCTGAAATCAAGTCTCATCTTGCAGGTAAAGCAGAAAAGCCTGTAAAATGAGTGTCTATGAGGAGAGAGAGGAAGAGAAACCTGCTAGTGAAATCAGTGTGTATGAGGAGAAAGAGCAGGACACTCCTGTAGACACTCAGAGAGCGGCATCTCCAGGATTCAGTTGTGTGTCTATGAAGAGTAACAACTCCATGCTTCAGCCCCCTGGACTCAGTAATGATCCTGCTGTGACCTCTTTCCCTATGTGAGTATCATCTAGTTCATCTCAACTAGCGCATCATCGCAATCTTCTGTAGTGAAACTTGGATATAAAATCATTAAAATGGTGGTCTTTTAAGGTAATTGCACACTGAGTCCGCTTTTTTTTGTATTTGTCATCCTTTCCTATCAAAATGCTTGGTACCAATGCGAAAACACAGAAAGTCAAACCTGATCAGAACTTTTTTTTATGATAGACGAATGTTTTGGAGGCAGTGTGTAACGTGCAAAAATTGTGTGATGAAACACGCAACACTGAACAAAATCAACAACAAAAAATTGACATACACCAGTAGCATTTAGAAGTTTTGTAATCCAGCTAACACTTGATGAACAGTATGTGTTTCTAAATTTAAAACAATGACTTCAATCCTAATCTTAAAACCTATAATATCTGTTTAGAGGCATTTGAGTAGTTCTGTCTGCCGTCATTAATGCACTGTAAAAAACAACCTATAGAATCTACTCAATAAAATGAGGTAAACTGAGGTAACAATTTACACTCAGTTTGTTTGGGTAGATTCTATCCTATATGTCTGAGTAAAGAATACCTGAATTTATCAGCTAAGACAAACTAAAAAAAAGTAGGTAAAGTCTACACAGCAAAAAGCCCAGTGTTAAATGAACTCTCGCGGGAGTTTATTTGAGTGTTAAAATGAACACTGAAGCAGTGTTAGAGTTAATGAGGTAATTAAGTGATTCATTGAGTGATGATTGAAAATTATTGAAGACACCAAAATGTTTATGTCACCATTATAGTGGTCAGTGTTAGCATTAGTTGGGCTCTTGACCAGTAGCTTTTTAACATTAGCTTTTGTTCAACTGTTTAGTTAAACTAGCCAGACAAGCCAAAGAGCAAAAGTCATGCAGTGGTGATAATTCTGTTTAAAATAAACTTAATTTGAACCACTGAAACCATTTAGAGTTCTATATCCTTTATTTATTACAACTGCCTTGTGGTTTCACAGCAGCAAAAAAATGATAAAGCCTGAATTTTTTTTTTTAATTTTGAATGGACTTCTTACAAGCTCCTCCGATCAAAAAAAAACTTTCAAAAGCTGTTCTTTTAGGCACACACAGACATCATGAATCAGCATATGAATCTCAAAAATGGTGACAAACAGCATATTCAGAAACAGATCAACTCTAAACATCATGGAAATCATCAGCTCATAATTTATTCATGCCACAATGCATGATGGGAGATACGGATGAGTTTTGATTGGCTACAACATACGTTTTTGTTGGTCACCATTGTTGTGATTCTCATGCTGATTGTTGATGTCTGTGTGTCTAAATTTAAAAAATGTTTACATTCTTTCTGTTCAAATAAATTTCAGAAACACCTGTCTGATTAAACCAACATAAACAAAACACAACTCACTTATTCTGATCGCTACTTCATGACTTTGTCAAAGCATGTTCAAAACCACAAAATCTAATTTCTTCGGGTTTGTCTGACTGTTATAACTTAATTACAACAACTAAACAAAATCTAACTTTAAGAAGTTACTGGTAAAGAGCTAAACTAATGCTAACACTGACCACTATAATGGCTGCTTATTAACATCAGGCGTCTTTAATAATGGTCAATCATCACTCAATGAATCACTTAATTACCTCATTAACTCTAACGCTGCTTCAGTGTTCATTTTAATACTCTTGAGTATGGACTCAAACTCCCGGGAGAGTTCATTTAACACTGGGCTTTTTGCTTTGTAGACTTTACCTACTTTTTTTTAGTTTGTCTTAGCTGATAAATTCAGGTATTCTTTACTCAGACATATAGGATAGAATCTACCCAAACAAACTGAGTGTAAATTGTTACCTCAGTTTACCTCATTTTATTGAGTAGATTCTATAGGTTGTTTTTTACAGTGTGGTATGATGCTCAAAACAAACCACTCCAAGCTTGTCGTACCCGGTGCATGCAATATCAGGTTCATTATCGGAGGCGATACGTCTACGATAATGAGTGCAATACTGCGTACCTTGTCAGTGAACCACAACTCTGTGTAGTAAATGCTACTCCATCTGACAGCACGTGGAAATTTACGACTAATAACAGAACCAGCAATACTGAGGAGACATGCATAATAATCACATTTGATTATTTGCACAGCCTCAGAACCCGACCAGTATCCTAGGCTCTTGTTAAACTTGCTCGGGTCTCAGATCTAAGTGGACCTATGAAGACCTCTACATTAGAATAATATTATGGTGTTTATTGTGTTGCAGAATAGTGGTTCTCGACCACGATCCTGTAGCCCCTAAATGTGTGGTGGGGGGCTTCAGGAACATGGTCTGATAAAGAAAACATAATGATATATTAAAATTGTAACCAAAATTATAAATGAAACATAGATAAAACAATGAATTTCAGTGAATTGTATATATGTGATGCGATCTGGGAAAACATAAATTACATTAAATTATTATTCTACATCTTGTCTGTCATCTCTAAAAATATCTTGGCGAAATTTGTTTGTTTAATGCAGAAAAATAGCAATTTATTGCAGCAAGCAGAAATGACTGTGTCTTTCTCTGATCTTAAAAACGCGCTGCAGAGGTACTTTCTCTTAACACCACAAAAACAGTTAATCTATCAAAATAAACTACGTAACATATTTAATAAAGGTGTATCAATACACATTTTCTGCCAGTTCTGTATAAAATACAGCACACAAGTTTTTTTAATATTTTTTTTATTTTTATATTGTGAGATGCGCAACAATGCAGTCTGAAGTGCTGCAGCTGCTCACGTAAACAAACTTACTCATCTCAATCTGCTCAATCTTGGTGACGTCAGTCTCCTAAACGATGTTATAATGGACCATTTCACATCCAGAGATGAAGGATCGGATGATGAAGTTACTAAAGAGGAGGAGTCTGGTGACAATCTCTTTTATGCACAGTGTGCACTTCGCTTTTCTGATACACACTTAAACTACAAAGGCTGCATTATTCGTGCTATATAAACATGCAAGGGGTGATCAAAAGTTCGGAGATTATACCCATGATAAACAACATTTGTCTGTTTGTGTAATGATGCAGTATAACACTGCTTGACAGACAGCTCTCGTTAAATCTATGAATTGAGAGTGAAAGCCGTCTCACTTTAAACCCTTTTTTCTAAAATTCCATTCTTGAAAATCAGCTATCAGCCAACTTAAGATAGCCATAACTTTTGTTGCATTCAAGCTATGGACAAAATAAAAAATGTCCTTTGGAAAGGGCTTGAACCCAGCTTTCATATGGTATCAAAACCTAAAAAAGGTACAATTTCACCATGTGTTGGGTTTTCCTAGATCGCATCACATATAGTATTCATACCCATTGTTTGTTTTTTTTTTTTTTGTTTTTTTTTTCACATTATGTTAAGATAAACTGCTTTATAGGGCACCTAATATTCCCTTTTTTACAAGATGTAATACAAGTCTCGGGTGTCCCCAATTTGTGTCTGTGAAGTTTTAGCTCAAAATACCCCAAGGATCATTTATTATATAATTTTGAAAATGCCTATTTTGAGTGGAAGCAGAAACAGGCTGTTCTCTTTAAATGCAAATGAGCTGCTGTTCCCCGCCCCTTTTTCCAAAATAGAGCTGTGCCATTACAGCTCCTAACTGCGTAAAAACATCTGTCTGGTTTTGAGTATCATGTCTAATGTGCTGAAAACATGAGTTTTGAAAGCTACACACATCCAAAGCACACAGACAGAAAGCGGCTGTCACAGCATGTGCATACTAAACAAAGTTCTCTTTCACACATTATTTTGTTAAAAAATATGCTTAAGTTACAAAAACACAGTCAGCTATTTTTGTGAAGTTAAACAGTTGGGAAAGAAATTGCATATTATATTAGATCGGAGTATTAGGTGACCGCAGCATCATATACAGTACCTATACTGCTGTTTGGGTGTTCGCTGATAATATGACCCAAACAATAAAATAAAAGCAGATAATCACTCACTGCTCTGGACTGAATAACGTCTATAGTTTTAAAAAAGAAGACATTTCTCACTTGAATGCTGATTTTAAATGCTCTGGTGTGAAGATAAACATGGCCATTGTGGGTGGGGCTGCTAAAGTGTGATGTCACACTCTACAGGTTCTGTAATCAATAAGATCTGAAACACTGTTAATAATTTATAGGGATTAATTTTCTGTGAATATCCAAAAATTCTGGTTCATTAGCTGCTATAGGGAAATAGCGAGAAAAATAAAGTTCTGTAACCAGTAAAACTGTTTGCGCTACGAACTACTGTGTTCATAATTAAGATTATACATTAAAATAATATGGTAAGACACCAGTTTGCAATATCAAACAGCAAAACAAGCTGCTTTGTACAGCTAAATATATTGCTGGATGTAAATGAAACCGAAAGCCTCGCACATAAAATTTACAAATGGCCACGCCTGCTCTTACGGGAAATATAAAGTGGATAGACAGTTCTTTCTTTAGATATGCATTTTCAGCTGTTAGACCTTTTATTGGGAGTAGCTTGCCTTTCCGAATCATAGCCATTTAAGTAAATTTGCCACATGTTATCTCCACTTATAGTGGATATTGGAATGCCCTTGAACTAACTTTAGATATAATACACACACAGAGCACAGCATAAATGAGTACACCTCATTTTTATTATTTTCTTAATGATCGGTAATACATTTCATGGAATGACAACCACATAAGAGTAAGAGTAACAACTCCAATGTTTTGCATTCTTATCTCAACGATGGACCTGCTTTGACCTCTGAATCTGTGTGAGTATCACGTTTTAGTCCCCTGAAATTATAAATGTCACAGAGACCTTTGACTCTCTCTGAGTATAATCATTTAGACTGAGGCATTTAACACAAGAACCAGTAATGTATGCAAAGATTACAAAAAAGATTTATTTTTTTATTTTATTTCTGCATTAAAGTGATTTAGCCAGAAAGTTTTTTACTAATGTACAATGATGTAAAGAAATTAAACTTAAAACATACTTAGCAATTGTTAAATAGAATTTTAAGAAATTTAAAAATATATATTTATTGACTTACTTAATTATATTCTTACTTACTCAGTCACTCAGTTATTTATATTAAATAAGTACTTTATTGTGCCCTTTTTTTGTCTTGTCTCATTTGGATTTCCAAGACAGTAAATCTGGAAACGTACACCTTTATTTTGAACCAATAATAAGAGCAAAACCATCAGTAGCATGATGATGTGCAAAATTACAGTGGCTGATACAAGTAATTGTCTATAAAGAAAAATGTTCCTTGAATTCTGATAGGGTGGTGTGAGATTTAACCTGAGCACTCAGATAACATTAATGTATATAAATAATGAACCAGGGTCTCTGTGTCTCACTACTGTACTACACAGCAAAATCCCCAGTGTTAATTTGACACTCTGAGTGTGGACACATATAAACACTGAAGCAGTGTTGAAGGTAATGAGATAATTAGGTGATTAACAAAGTGATGATTGATCATTATTGAAGACACCTGATGTTAATAAGCAGAATCACCAAAGGAGAAAACCAAAATGTTTAAGCAACCATTATAGTGGTCAGTGTTTGCATTAGTTGGGCTCTTGACCCTTAAATCTTTAACACTACATTTTTTTGGCTGCTGTGTTTGAGTTAAAACAGCCAGACAAACCAAAAGCTCAAGTCACCAGGTGATTATGATTTAACATATTCATTGTTTGATGTAAATCACCTAGAGTATAACCTCTAAGTTAGGTTTTTTTTTTTTGTTTATTGTAATTGCCTTGACAATCCACAGAAGATCCAGAATTTCCTATACATTTTGGAAAGATTTTTTTTTTTACAACCTGTTTAAAAAAAAATACTTCACCTAGGCACACATAGACATCAAGAACCAGCCCATGAATCTCAACAATGGTGACAAACGGCATATTCAGATAAACAGATCAACTCTGAACTCTCATAATTTATTCATGCCGCAATGCATGATGGGAGTCATGGATGAGTTCTGATTAGCTACAACACGCTTTTTGATGGTCACCGTTGTTGTGATTCTTACACTGATTCTTCATGTCTGTGTGTCTAAATTAAGATACATTTTTTTTTTCATCATCTGTCTGATTATGGCAAAACTGATTGATCTTTTGTTCACAGTTTTTTTTTGTAATCGTCATGTAAAGAAATTCTATGTCAAATATTGAAGTCACTATATGATGATTACGTCAAGCACAGTCAATGCCATCTTATTGACTTTTGCTCTTTTGCTTTTAATTCAGTAATTGCAGCCAAACAAGATCTAATATTGACAATTTAAGGGTCAAGAGCCCAACTAATGCAAACACTGACCACTATAATGGTTGCTTAAAAATGTTGGTTTTCTCCTTTGGTGATTCTGCTTGTTAACATCAGGTGTCTTCAATAACGATCAATCATCACTTCGTTAATCACCTAATTATCTCGTTAACTTCAACACTGCTTCAGTGTTTATATGTGTCCACACTCAGAGTGTTAAATTAACACTGGGGATTTTGCTGTGTACAGTGGTTAATGAGTAAATCGAAGTTATGATCACTTTATCTTAGTAACAAAACAGAACTTATCATAAAGCATTTAAAAAAAAAAAAAAATCAATTACCACAAAGTAACAAAATAATAATAAAAATAGAAGGTACAAATGTAGCAGAAATTGAGACATTATGCACTATGATGTGTTGGAGAGTTGGTTCTGTGTTTTACCATATGTACTGTTTGCTGTCTGAATGTCCCATTTTATCATGTATGTGGTATTCAGATGTTTAAGACACAGAACCTTGAGCTGACCTTCACCTTTGCTCAGTCCTACAACAGTAATCATATAAAAACAATAGAAAACAATACTGGTCCTAGAACAGAACCTTGAGGAACCTCTTTTGTGATGTTAGGGAATACATTTGCCATAATAGATATGAATTGTGTTATATTTACAAAGAGTCTATTAAAGGTGCACTATGTAACTTTTTTGTTCAGAATAAACAATATTTAAACAATTAGTTAATATGCTATCCAACTTAATTTTGCACCTCAAAAAACAAAAAACAAAACAAAACAAAAAAAAAAAAAAACAGCAAAAAGAGAACACAACAGAGCTTGTAATACAAAGACTGCGTAATAAAACCAGAATCAATAATGGCTTGGCCTTTTGGAAATGGAGAGAACTTACAGATTTTTAAAGTTAAAAGTAAAGTAAATTTGATATGAAAATGGTGTCAAAACAACAGCATAAAATATTACACTTACATGCTCAGGTGATAGCTGTTAGATTTCCATGTCTTTACATGGAATACTTTTAAAGATGCATGCATTGTTTTTTTTTTTTTTGTTTTTTTTTTTAACTACTAGAGGGCAAAGAGTTACATAGTGTACAGTTAAATGCCTTGTAAATGAGGTAAGATAATATTAGTGGCATTTAAATCTATTTTAATAAAGGTATATCCTGTTTGTTTTTGTGTCTGTGTTCTTCTAAATGTCTTTTCAGTAGTGGGAGAGCTGACATGATCAGATTTGTGTCCTGTCAGAAATGCACATCCTCCTACAGCCAGAACCACATCAGTCATCATGACACAGAAGCAGATCTGCAGCTTAATTCTCACCAACCAGTGCATGATGATCTGCAGAGAGTCAAAGACCAGCACAAAACCAGCATGAAGAGCAAGTATGAGAGCTTATTTGAGGGAATCAAACTACAAGAGAATCAAACCCTCCTGAACAGGATTTACACACAGCTGTACATCATAGAGGGAGAGAGTGAAGGAGTGAATGAAGAACATGAGGTGCTGCAGATGGAGAAAAAATACAGGACACTCCAAGACACTCCAATCAACTGCAATGACATCTTTAATCCTTTACCTAAACAAGGATATGAGGAGAAGACAAGCGAGACGAAAGAAGAAATAAAGACCAAAATAAAGACTGTTCTTACTAAAGGCATCGCTGGAATTGGAAAAACCGTGTCTGTGCAGAAGTTCATTCTGGACTGGGCTGAGGGAAAAGTCAATCAGGATGTAGATTTCATGTTTGTGCTTCCATTTCGAGAGTTGAACTTGATTAAAGATCATCAGTACAGTCTTCACAGACTTCTGCTTGACTTTCATCCTGAACTTCAAGATTTGGACTCAAACATTTCTAATAAATGTAAAGTTGTGTTCATCTTTGATGGTCTTGATGAAAGCAGAATTTCACTGTTTTCAGACAGTCAGAAAGTTTCTGATGTGACTGAGATTTCATCAGTGGGTGTGTTGATGTCAAACCTCATGAAAGGAGATCTGCTTCCCTCTGCTCTCATCTGGATCACCACCAGACCAGCAGCAGCCAATCAGATCCCCTCTAAATACATCAACCGTGTGACAGAAATTCAGGGATTCAATGACACTCAGAAAGAGGAATATTTCAGGAAGAGAATCAGTGATGAACATCAAGCCAGCAGAATCATCTCACACATCAGAAGAGCAAGAAGCCTCCACATCATGTGTCACATACCCGTCTTCTGCTGGATCTCAGCCACTGTGCTTCAAAACCTCCTGAAACAAGATCTCAGTGCAGAAATCCCACAAACTCTGACTGAAATGTACATCTACTTCCTACTCATTCAAACACGTATGAGGAACCAGAAATATGAAGAGAGAGATCCAGAGAAACTCCTGCGGTCCAACAGAGAAGTGATTGTGAAACTTGCTGAAGTAGCTTTCAATCAGCTGATGAAGGGCAATGTAATCTTTTATGAGGAGGACCTGAGAGAGAGCGGCATAGACGTCACTGACGCCTCAGTGTATGCTGGGATTTGCACTGAGATCTTTAGGGAGGAATCTGTGATTAATCACAGGAAGGTTTACAGCTTTGTACATCTGAGTTTTCAGGAGTTTTTTGCAGCACTGTATGTGTTTTACTGCTATTTACACAAGAACAGTGAAATTCTGAAAATGTTCCTGACTGGAATGTACAGAATTCAGTATGAAAATGTTTCTCTGGATGAGTTTCTGAAGGGAGCAGTGAATAAAGCCTTGAGCAGTGAAAATGGACACCTGGATCTTTTCCTTCGATTTCTTCATGGCATCTCACTGGAGTCCAATCAGAGACTCTTACAGGCTGTACTGATACACACAGAGAACAACCCAGAGAGCATCAAGAAAATAATCCACAACCTCAAAGAAGATCAACAAAACGATGTCAGTCCTGACAGATGGCTAAATCTGTCACACTGCTTGATTGAGATGAAGGATAACTCTGTTGTTGAAGAAATGCAGGCATTTTTAAACTCTAAATCAAAAGAAAAAAGTCTTTCTCTTACACAATGTTCAACTTTGGCAAACATGATCCTGATGTCAGAGGAGGTGCTGGATGAGCTTGACCTTAACAAGTACAAGTTCAACTCAAGAGAGTGTCGATGGAGACTGTTACCTGCTGTGAGGAACTGCAGAAAAGCTCTGTAAGTGTGAAAATATGAACATACATTTGTTACATTTTGATGGTTGATGGAGATGAAGAGTATTATTTGGTCTTGTGTTCATAAGCATAAAATATAAATTATGTCTTTTAAGAAATCAGCTGTGATGTATCTTTGGTAATATGCCTTTGTTCATTGTTCATTGGTTTCATTTTAACAGGTTAAAATAGCCACAGTATGCTCCTGTTTCGATTGATTCAATATTCTTAGTCACCATTAAATTGTAAATATATAAAAATAATCCCTTCATACCATTAATATAATTATTTATTTTTATTCATGTGACCTCATAATCTTTAATCATAAACATTATCCCTTCCTGGTCAAAAATTTATTTATATATTTTTTAAGCTTCTGTCTCTTTCATAGACGTTCCAGAAAATCCTTAATATGGACAAAGGTAGAAATGCTAGAAAGCATTTCAAGATAGAAATGCTTTATCTGATCAAACATTAGGATGGTCACAATTACAATTGTGATCTTGTTGTTTGCACTCTCACAACTCAACACATCACTGCTGCTTCCTCTCTCACCACTTCCACTTCCTCTTATTCTGTGATTTCAGCTCATTTCAGCTCTTTCGCCTGATTAGCTCTTTTATTAGACAATTAAAACCTGTGCGGTTCATTCCAAAACCATCACAATTGTTTTAATTTAAGCAAGCTGTTTAATTGAAGCAAGCTGTTTTCTGGTAATGTGTTAGACGTCCGTTCATAATCCACCATAGGGAAATAACGAGAAGAATATCAAAGTGCAGTAAACGGTAAAACAGTTTCCACTATAAACCAGTGTGTTCATAATTAAGATACATTAAAATAATATGGTAAGACACACCAGTTTGCAATATCAAGCAGCAAAACAAGCTTTTTGTGCTGCTAAAAATAGCTGGAAGTAAATGAGACCGGAAGCCAGACACAACAAATTTACAAATGGCTGCACCCACTCTTACGGGAAAAATAAGGTGGATATCAGTAGTAGGTTCCTGCACAACCGGAGGCTGCAGTTTCCGGACCGTATTTCTAGGACCCTGTTTTTTGTAACCGCACCATCTAGAGAGACCTGATTCAAGCATAAAACAAAAACTATGTTTTTTTTTATCTTTCCGTCTTATTTTTAATGTAAGAGCTGGCGTGAACTTATGTTCAAGGCAGTGTCAGCAATCTCCATTTAGCTGTGAAACTACGTTTTTTTGCAGTTACCCACTAACTAGCAACAACACACACACAAAAACTATCATAATGATCACTGCATTAGCAACACCACAGTTACAACCTTTAAATAAAATTACATGAAGCATAACATCAACAGCTCATTGTCTTTTCCTGGACTAAAGCACACGCTCTACTCTTCAGCACAATGGTAACCCATTGAAATCAGCCAACAGAAACCATTTAAATCCCAAAAGCACATTAAACACTAACAGATCTGCTAGATCACAGCATCTTCACTTAATACAAACCAGTCTCTTATTGAGAATTAACTGAGGTTTAGATGTTGATGTTTAATTGAAATTAATAAAGTTTGAAGTCACCATTGTGGAGATAAGCATTTGCTTTAGTCGTGCTCTTGACCCTTGATTTTCTAAATAGTTACTTTTCTGGTTGTTGTAATTGTGTGTTTCTAAAATGTAGTTGCTCTGGAAAAACCAGAAAGAAAGTGTCTGATCAGACAAAGTTGAATATGTACTATGTGTGATTTTGTCATTGTATAGTGGCTTGATTCACTAACCTCAACAGAAACGTATAGTATTGGAGCATGTTTCTTTTGTAGTCATGCAATCCCACATTGCTACTTCAAAAGTTATTATTATTTTTTTTTTAAGAAAATTATTTAGACAAGCTTGTGTAGAGTCACAGACATCAATATGAATCTCAACAATGGTGACAACTAACAAAATATTCATATCAGCCCTGATCATCACAAAACAAGCTTTTTGTTGATCGTCACCATTGTTGAGTTTTATGTACTGATTATTGATGTTTGTGTGCGTCAAAAAAAAACTCAGTTCAAAATGCTTAAAAATATATGATAAAAAAAAAAAAAAACATACTGGTTGTCCTCGCACCACAAGGCTGCAGTAAAATTCCCAAACTTAAAGCTAACATACCCAGCAATAATATTCTTGATATGCTCACTGAGTCAGACTATTATGATCAAGACATTATTATCCATGATCAACCAGCCTTTTTCAACCAGTTTTTCTCTACCAAAAACACATAGTCACAGAGAAAAACTGAAGTTGTAAAGTCAAGGGTCAAGAGCCCAACTAAAGCAAATGCTTATCTCCACAATGGTGACTTCAAACTTTATGATTTTCAATAAAAACATTAACATATAAACATCTGTTAATTCTCAATAATAAGTTTATTATGAAAGAAATAAAGTCAGATTAGATGCTGAGATCTAGAGAGATCTGTTAGTGTTTCATGTTCTGTTGCTGTCAGTCATGTGATACTTAAGTAATTAATTAATTAATTAATGAGTTAATTTTACAGTGAAGGTGTTTGTAATAATTTAGGAAATGTCTATAAATTAACAGTGTTGTTAACTTATTTATATAAAGACATTTGACTTTAATTTTAGGGTTTTTGTTTGGCACCCTGTGCTGCCAGTCATTTGACCGTTTCTTTGTCTTTTGTTTTAGTCAAGGTGCTTGATCATTAAATTTGGGAAATACCTGTAAAATAACAGTGTTTGTCAGCTTATTTAAATAAGGAGATTTTACTTTACTGTCAGTCATTTTATCATCTAATGGATGTTAATTACAGATTTTTTTTTTTTTTTTTTGTAATTTTACATTGTTTGTAATTTAAGAAAACAGAAAACATACTGTATAAAAATACAGCAGTTTTTCTGTATAAAAATGTGAATTACTGTAATTTGTCATTAATGTCATAATACATAAAATAACAGCCAAGTTTTTAATATAGAAATAATTTTACAGAGTTTTACTGCAATTCAAAATAAAAGAAAACAACCTGAAAAAAATCAGTTTTTTTTCATAAAATTATTATTTTTTTTTTACAGTGTAAAGTTTTTATACTGTAAGTATTTCATAACTAAAGGGCACCTATTCTGAAATTACGTGGTATGTATGACACACAGACCGAAATTTTCATAACTTAATGAAAAAAAATAAAGACTTCTGTGAGGAATCTGTGTCCAGTAGGTGTCACTCAACTCCACCCTGATTGGCTCAAACTTACCTTAACTCCTGGGTATACCCTATACCTTATGAAAATTAAACATGTTTATACCGTAGTTAAAAAAAAAAAAAAAAAAATCATTGTTATTATAGTTAAACGATGGGTACCACAAAACAGCCATGGTTGTTCTGCAAAACCTCTTCAGCCCTGTTGCACATTTTGCATTTTTACAGAGTTAGGCATACCTGAATTTAAACTCACCCCATCTTCATCCAAGGTGTTCATGTCTTTCTTTAATCAGTCGCAAAGAAATTAAGTTGTTTAAGGAAAACATTTCAGGATTCATCTCCATATAGTGGACTTCAGTGGTGGCCAGCAGATTGAAGGTTAAAAACGCAGTTTCAGTGAAGCTTCAAAGGGCTTTAAGTGATCCCAGCTGAGGAATACGGGTCTTATCTAACAAAACGATCGGTCACATTTAAAAAAAAAAAAAAATGTTGATACACTTTTTAACCACTTTTTAATCCCAAAGCTCAGCTTCCTCTAGTTCTGCGATGTGCATGCACTTCTCCACACATTACGTAATCCTGTTGGAAAGGTCACACGCGATTAGTTTTTGTAGTTCGGTTAAAAAGTCCATCACATTTTCTCCTCTAATTTTAAGTCATCCGACATCGTTGCTTTACCTTTTTGCTAAAGGGCATTTGAGTTTTTTTGCATGTTGGCTTTGTCAACACTGAGTGCACTTCCGCCTACATCACGCTTGACCTTCATCACGGAATGAAGACGGCAGGCACATCGCAGAGCTAATGCTTGCCCAGCAGTTGTGGTTAAGAATTACATTTTTTTAATAAAACAACTGATTGTTTTGCTAGATAAGATTCTTATTCCTCGGCTGGCATCGTGTAGAGCCCTTTGAAGCTTCACTGAAACTGCGTTTTTAACCTTCAATTCGCTGGTCACCATGCACTCAAAAAAATGTTTCAGCCTAAACTTAAACTTTATGTAATTCAATTACATACAAAATTTCCATGCATTTAGATTACATAGTTTTAATTTAAACAAATCAATTAAACTTTATGTGATTCAAAAGCATCAGTCTTACGTGAATGAAACAGGTAAAGTTTATGTAATAGTTCCCAGTGTTAAACAAACCCTGCTCAGTGTTCATGCGTTTCCACACTACAGAGTGTTCAAGTAGCATTAACACAGTGTTGGAGTTAAGGAGATAATTATGTCATGATTGACCAGTAATGATGAACACCTGCTGTTTACAAGCAGAATCACAGAAGGAAAGAGAAACCCAAGAATCAGCCACAGCAAGTGATAAAACTTCAATAAATTAAGTCATTAAATCTCTGATTAAACAACTCCACAAACAACATTACAGTTTGACTTGATTTCTGTCATATATCTACAAATATTATTTCGCCAGCCAATGCGCGAAAAGGCAGTTTGAATTTGGCAGTTGCGTGACATCACTGAATGTTCTAAATCCCATATGTGGGACCGTACTGCTCAACAAACAGGGTTAACAAACAGAATCACTGAAAGAGAAAATATTTTTGTTACCATTACAGTGGTCAGTTTTTGCTTTAAATGGGCTCTGGAGACTTCGTTTTTTTACATTAGATATTGTTTGGCTGCTGTATTTGAGTTATAATAGCTAGACAAGCCAAATATGGTTGTGTGGTGTTGGTTATGTTTTAACATCTTTATGATTTGACTTCCATCAGTGTGTTACCTTATTGATTACAGCATACTGTGGTTGTGTAGGATTAAGTTTGGTATTATCAGCATAATCAAAGATTTTTAAATGTTCTTCTAATTAAAATTTAAGCACACATACATCAAGAATCAGCATGAGAACCTCAACAATGGTGACCATCAAAAAGCATGTTGCAGTGCATTCTGGGTGCCACCAATTAAAACTCATCCATGGCTCCCATCATGCATTACAGCATTAATTATGATCTGAATTGTCTAACCACCGGTGATAAGAAACTCCTTAAGAAAAGAAGAAAAAAGAAAAAAAAAGTCTTAAGAAACTCCTCAGTTTATATTGAATATTCACTTTCGCAACCAATTTAAATTTAATTCAAATTAAATCTGTTTAGGCTCTAAATTAGTTAAAATCAAACTTTGACCATGTTAAAACATAACCAATACCTCCCAACCAACTTTTCGTTTTGTTGGTCAGGCAATTATAACTAAATTACAACAACCAAAAAACGTTTGAAGTTAAAAAGTCAAGTGTCCAGAGCCCAACTAAAGCAAACACTGACCAATGTAATGGTGACATAAAATTATTTTCATCTTCAGTGATTCTCTTTGTTTTAGGGACCTGAAAACACAAGCTTTTGAAGATGATGCCTGTATCATCTCCATGTAAACAACAATAAATGTGAATCTCTGAAAAAGATGACGTTATGTGTATTATTATTATTATTTTTTTTTATGTTTTTTGAAGGGTGTTTCTTGATCGCCAACTACTGGCCTGGCATGCATCACAGTATTCATTAGCATAGTGCTTTTTTTGTTTCCAATGAAACTAATATTTTTATTTACATTTTACTTATATTTTTGTGCAACTTTACTCCTTTTGAATGGCTAATTTGTAAGCATCTCATTTGATTAATTCTAATTAATTTGTGTGTGTTAAATTTAATTAATAATATTGCTTGTAACCTGTTGACACAATTTTATTGAGTAAATATAGTGTAGCATTTTTTACAGTGCAGTGTATTATATTATTTATACAGCGAACAAACTATTTACTATAATAAACATGAACCTGAGACATGACTAGAAACTCCCTTTGGCGTCAGGGAAAATGTGTGCTTGTGCGCATACGCACACTCTAAAAAATGTTGGGTTGTTTTTTTAACCCAACTGCTGGGTTAAGCCTGTTGGGTCATTTAGTTGGGTTGTTTTTGTGTTGGGTTGTTTTTGTGTAACCCAACATTGGGTTACTGATTTTATCCAATCAAGTGACAGTTAAGAGAGTAAGCCACTCCCCCTACTCGACGAGCCAAGCGCTACACTGTAAAAAGCAACCTATAGAATCTACTCAATATAATGGGGTAAACTGATGTAACAATTTGCACTCAGTTTGTTTGGGTAGATTCTATCCTATATGTCTGAGTAAAGAATACCTGAATTTATCAGCTAAGACAAACTAAAAAAAAGTAGGTTAAGTCTACACAGCAAAAAGCCCAGTGTTAAATGAACTCTCCCGGGAGTTTGAGTCCATACTCAAGAGTATTAAAACGAACACTGAAGCAGTGTTAGAGTTAATGAGGTAATTAAGTGATTCATTGAGTGATGATTGACCATTATTAAAGACGCCTGATGTTAATAAGCAGAATCACCAAAAGGAGAAAATCTAATTTTGTAAGTCGCCATTATAGTGGTGAGTGTTAGCATTAGTTTAGGTCTTTATCAGTAACTTCTTAATATTAGATGTTGTTTGGGTGTTGTAATTGAGTTACAACAGTCAGACAAACCAGAAGAAATGAGATTTTGTGGTTTTGATTATGCTTTGACAAAGTCATGAAGTAGCGATCAGAATAAGTGAGTTGTATTTTGTTTATGTTGGTTTAATCAGACAGGTGTTTCTGAAATTTATTTGACCGGAAAAAATAGAAACATTTTTTAGATTTAGACACACAGACATCAACAATCAGCATGAGAATCACAACAATGGTGACCAACAAAAACGTATGTTGTAGCCAATCAAAACTCATCCATATTTCCCATCATGCATTGTGGCATGAATAAATTATGAGCTGATGATTTCCGTGATGTTTAGAGTTGATCTGTTTCTGAATATGCTGTTTGTCACCATTTTTGAGATTCGTATGCTGATTCATGATGTCTGTGTGTGCCTAAAAGAACAGCTTTTGAAATTTTTTTTTTGATCGGAGGAGCTTGTAAAAAGTCCATTTAAAATGTAAACAAAAATTCAGGCTTTATCATTTTTTTTCTGCTGTGAAACCACAAGGCAGTTGTAATAAATAAAGGATATAAAACTCTAAATGATTTCAGTGGCTCAAATTAAGTTTATTTTAAAACAGAATTTTCACCACTGCATGACTTTTGCTCTTTGGCTTGTCTGGCTAGTTTAACTAAACAATTGAACAAAAGCTAATATTAAAAAGCTACGGGTCAAGAGCCCAACTAATGCTAACACTGACCACTATAATGGTGACGTAAACATTTTGACATTTGACAAAGATTTAACCCAACGCTGGGTTTGTCCATATTTGACCCAGCGTTGGGTTACCAAAATAACCCAATTTTGGTTATTTTAACCCAGCGTTTTTTTAGAGTGTATGATGGAGACGATTTTGAAAACAATAGATGCCAAACTCGACCCTCCTTCTCTTTGATTATTGTTTATTTTCTTTATTAAATATTTCAGGTTTGTTTTCAACCAGCAACGTAGTATTTTTTTGGTCAATAGTCTAGGTAAATAAAACAACCCAAAGTGTTGGGTCAAAGATTTAACCCAACAAGTTGGGTTAAAATAACCCAACGCTGGGTTTGTCCATATTTGACCCAGCGTTGGGTTACCAAAATAACCCAATTTGGGTTATTTTAACCCAGCGTTTTTTTAGAGTGCACAGAACTAACTTAATATTTTTAACTGAATTTAACTAATTCACATGGCTTGGATTTAAAACACATGTACTTCGCATAAAACCAATTAATATGTATTAATTAAAATCAAAAAACTAAATTTAAATGATTTAAACTTGCAAAATTGAATTATGCTTAATTTAATTGGGGCTATAATCTTTTTTTTTTTTTTCAGTGTATGCAACACTCTTTCATCAGGTAAATGAATGGAAATTTCTAAACCAAATTAAATCAGAAACTCATTGCATAGTTTCCCCTATACTTTCAGCTGTGTTGTTCAGTAATCTCCATGATCCCACATCAAGAAACACTAATAAATACTATAGCATATTTTCTTAAGTAAAATGTGGTAAAGTCTTATAAAGACTATGGTGGTTTTTAACTTCACTACAATTACTAAATTATACTATAGTATAATACAGTTTACTTGTATCAATGTCATGTAAGATATATGTTGTAATAATATAATAAGTACCTAGTACGTAAAGTAATAATATGCTGCATCATATTTTTTTGTGTAATAAGGAAACTTGTTCTAAATCAAACTGTTGTTTCCTAACATAGTGGGTCATGCATAACACGTAATTTTAGAATAGTTACACCCTACTTATGAAATATTAACAGTATAAATACTTTTAAAAGTCCTTCCCTCCTTATCCCCCAGACATTGCACATTGTTTCCGTTTACCTACACGTACATTCAACTGTAAGTTATGAAAATTTCGGTCTGTGTGTCATACATACCACGTAATTTCAGAATAGGTGTCCTTTAGTTATAGAATAATTACAGTATAATTACTTTATAATGTAGCTGGTTATTACCCCCTTATTCCCCAAACGTTGCATATTGTTCCCTTATACCTTCAGTTTTTTCCGGGCTGTAATCTAAGGTGTTACCAAACTTGTTTTATGAAACACCCCCCTGGACTATGGAGTCCTGAACTAAAATAAACTAGATTAGACTAGACTAGACTAGAAAAAAAGACTGCAGTAATAATAATAATAAAACAAATAAAAATGCTGAACAACAGAAAACTTTTTTTTTAAAGCAAGCAAAGTAAACTGCACACATCAGGTGTCAAATGATTAAAAAAAGGAATGTCTAGGAATCTTTTTGTAATGAATTCTTGCATAAATTAATGCAATCAGCTGTTGTTGTCAGTTTTGCAACTGTAACGCCATGCCAGCAGAGGGTCCGTGTAACGGTTTGCAGTTCTTTGTTCACTTTGCACCATCAAAATTAACCAGATAAAATTTGACTTCAAACTTTCATTTTCCATTTTTTCAAATACCTCACAAAAGAATAATTGTGTCTCTGTTTAATTTTCTAGTCTGCAAGTATAGGTTGTGGCATCCGAATAAGATTTTTGAGCAAACATAAAACATGGCTCGTTATTCTGATTTTCCAATTTTTGTGTTTTGCGCTCGCGGTTGGTCCGTACACTGTAAAAAATTGCACTGTAAAATAACAGTAATCTACTGGCAGCTGTGGTTGCCAGCATTATACTGTTATTTTATAGCTCTCTACCGTTAATTTACAGCTCTTCATTTTTACAGTATGTTACCGTTATTATACCATGTGGTAACTCATTTTATTTTGGAAACCGATTGCTTCAAACCACTTGAGTTTTTAAAAAAAACTATTGTTTATATGGTGTTAGTACAATGAACTTATTTAATTTGAGTCCACTAAGAAGAAATATTTCTTAATATAAACCCACAAACACTTAAAGTGTAATAAAGAAGCAATCAACTTTTATTCAAATCTTTATAGACTGTAATTCACTAACAAAAGCACAAAATTGTATAATAAAGTGCTTAGTAAAAAAATTATCACTATATCAACAATTCCACAATTACTGTCTTTAAAGAAAGCAGCAAAACATCAGTACTTGTGACTCATCATTGCCTGAAGCACAAGCTCTACTCTCCAGCACAATGGTGACCCACAAAACTAAATTAAACTAAAAGATCTCTCTTGTACAAAAACACATCAGTTAGGCACAATTAAATATTTACTCTCCTTACCAGTTAATGACTTTGCGTAATTGTTTTTCTATGAACATTCACCAATATTTTAGTGAAAATAACTTGATTTGCTTGGTAAATCTGACTGTTATGTTTTACAGTATATTACTGTTTTTTTCTTGAATTAACGGTAATTTACTGGCAGCTCTGGTTGCCAGCAAGTTACTGTTTTTCTACAGTGTGTTGCAGTAAATTAATTACAGTTTATTACTGTTAAATTACATTTCATGCTGTTTTTTTTCCATTGTACATCCTTAACCCTTTAAAACCCACAGCAAAATCCTCAGTTTTAAATGAACACTTATAATGTGTCAACACGACAGAGTGTTTGAGTAATACTGAATTAGTGCTGAAGTTAATGAGATAATTATATGATTGATCACGTTCTGATTGAGCATTAGTGATGAACACCAGCTGTTAACAAACAAAATTGCTGAATGAAAGAATAACAAAAACAACTGACTTCAGCCACAGCCTTAGATGACATCAACTGAAATAAAAGAAGACATTAAATCTCTCAAGATCTGATTAAACTCCTAAAACAGCATTACCAGCTTCACTTATTACCACACTGACTTTATTTCTGTCAGACGTCTACAGAAGAGAGTTGCAGAGGTTTAGATTTTTTTTCTTTCACTACCACGGTGGAGATCAGTGTTTACTTTAGTTGGGCTGTTGAATTTTGACATTTTAAAGTTATTTTACTTCAGTTGTTGTAGTTATGTGTGTTTACCACATGCTTGTTTTGACCAAAAAAAAAAAAAGGATTGAATTATTTATGGTTTGGTAATAACACAGGTTTTATCCAGTGACTTTTCTTTTATTGAATATTGATACTAGATTTAAAAAAAAAAAACTAAGCATGCAGATATAAGAAACACCACTCATTTAAAAAAGAAAGAACTTCAGTATAATTTAGATACACACATCAAGAATTATCATATGAATCTCAACAATGGTGAGAACAGGTCATGGGTGAGGTTTTGTAGTGTGCTGATACCCAGCATGCATTGCAGCATGAAGCTTTCGATTGTCACCATTGTTGAGATTCATATGCTGATTCTTCATGTCCCTATTTGAGTATAAATGCTATAGTAGTTTTAAATTTTAACTATTAAATCCTTATTTTCTTGTTGCCACATTACCAAAAAAAATCTCATGCTTAAACACACTTGGTGAAAAAAAAAAACAATAACAAATAAACACACACTCAAAAATAGAGTCCTAATGAATCTAGCAAGACTCAGAACCAGTTCAGTAGATGACCTTCATACCCAACCAGACATAGCTGACATGAACTGACCAGCATTGCTGTACCTAATGCATCATAAAAACCCAGTTACAACAAATACATCCATGTTTAAACATCAAGAGTCAGGAGCCCAATTAAAGCAAACACTGATCTCCACAATGGTATCGTCATACAAAACAATAAAACATCATCATCTACACATCTCTTCATTCTCAATAAGATCTTCTATAGACATCTGACAGAAATAAAATCAGTCTGGTTAGAAATGCGTGAAGTTGGTAAAGCTGTGTGTTGAGCTGTTTAAATTTTCAGTTGATTTCATCTAAGGCTGTGGCTGAAGTCAGTTATATAGTTCTTGTGTTTGTCTTGTTTCTCTTTCAATCAGTGATTCTGCTCATTAACAGCAGCTGTTCATCAGTGTCTGATGTCATTCATTAGTTTTCATTATATCTGTAAGGTGGACTATATTAGTAAACTCATGTAGGGAATAGTGAATGAGGGTGTAGAGTTTGATTTTAAACAGTCTCTGAGTGTCGATTTTGAACGCTGTTAATTCATGATACATAGCAGCAGGCTACTTTTTCGAAAATGACAAATAATACCCAGAATGCACTGTTTTAATGGAAAACAGCATGTTACTGTCAAAATTTGGCTGTTTTTTTACAGCAATTTTTAACAGTGTACCATTACCGCCGGGGGAGGGGATGGGGGATTATATTACAGCCTGCAGCGGACCAAGAGCGCTGCCGCTTTATGTATAGGCAGGGTGCCATCCCCCGCGCTTTAGAGTCCCGTTTTGAATCAAATGATTCGCGATACGTGTTTAAAGTCCTGTTTTGAATCAAGTGATTCGCAATACGGGCTTTAAAGTCCCGTTCTGAATCAACTGATTCGCGATCCGATTGAAGTGCTTCGAAACAGTAAATCATTTTATGACGCGGGTGGTTTACTGATTCGGAGTTTCAAAAAGCTCCCTTGATATTGTGTTGTTTGCTCGCTATACAATTTATTCGTTGTTTGAAATGAAATCATTACAATTAATAGGCCTAACTTACAATGTTTTTATTAAATTGTGATCACGTTAGACAGTTTCAGTCGTATTAAAAACATTTCATGACATGATCATTACCTGGTACTTGCCTAAAAAGATGGATATATAATATGCATTGTTAACAGATTACACTAACACTTTGGTTAACCAACCTCCGCCTATGAAGAGAGAAAAAAAGTTTTCAAAAGCATCCCCCCCTCTGCTTTTTTTTTCCACAAATCACACCATATACAGGTGCTGGTCATATAATTAGAATATATTAAAGTTGATTTATTTCACTAATTCCATTCAAAAAGTGAAACTTGTATAATGCATACATTCATTCCACACAGACTGATATATTTCAAGTGTTTATTTCTTTTATTTGATGATTATAACTGACAACTAATGAAAACCCCAAATTCAGTATCTCAGAATATTAGAATATTACTTAAGAACAATACAAAGAAAGGATTTTTAGAAATCTTGGCCAACTGAAAAGTATGAACATGAAAAGTATGAGCATGTACAACACTCAATACTTAGTTGGGGCTCCTTTTGCCTGAATTACTGCAGCAATGTGGCGTGGCATGGAGTCGATCAGTCTGTGGCACTGCTCAGGTGTTATGAGAGCCCAGGTTGCTCTGATAGTGGCCTTCAGCTCTTCTGCATTGTTGGGTCTGGCATATCGCATCTTCCTCTTCACAATACCCCATAGATTTTCTATGGGGTTAAGTTCAGGCGAGTTTGCTGGCCAATTAAGAACAGGGATACCATGGTCCTTAAACCAGGTACTGGTAGCTTTGGCACTGTGTGCAGGTGCCAAGTCCTGTTGGAAAATTAAATCTGCATCTCCATAAAGTTGGTCAGCAGCAGGAAGCATGAAGTGCTCTAAAACGTCCTGGTATACAGCTGCGTTGACCTTGGACCTCAGAAAACACAGTGGACCAACACCAGCAGATGACATGGCAAACCATCACTGATTGTGGAAACTTTACACTGGACCTCAAGCAACGTGGATTCTGTGCCTCTCCTCTCTTCCTCCAGACTCTGGGACCCTGATTTCCAAAGGAAATACTAAATTTACTTTCATCAGAGAGCATAACTTTGGACCACTCAGCAACAGTCCAGTCCTTGTTGTCTTTAGCCCAGGCGAGACGCTTCTGATGCCGTCTGTTGTTCAAGAGTGGCTTGACACAAGGAATGTGACAGCTGAAACCCATGTCTTGCATACGTCTGTGCATAGTGGTTCTTGAAGCACTGACTCCAGCTGCAGTCCACTCTTTGTGTATCTCCACCACATTTTTGAATGGGTTTTGTTTCACAATTCTCTCCAGTGTGCGGTTATCCCTATTGCTTGTACACTTTTTTCTACCACATCTTTTCCTTCCCTTCGCCTCTCTATTAATGTGCTTGGACACAGAGCTCTGTGAACAGCCAGCCATATATATATATATATATATATATATATATATATATATTGTGTGTGTGTGTGTGTGTTCGGGTTTTTCTATCCCGATGGGGACTGCAACTTGAATGCACACTGGCTCATTGGGACTCATTGATCTCCGTGGGAACCCACATTAGCTTTTACGTTATACAGAATGATGTTTTACTTATTTATTTATTTTATTCATATATTTGTTAAACCAAAAAAATGCATTTTTTTTTTATGTTTAGGGGTATGGTTAAGGTAGGGGGACAGAATATACAGCCATGAAGAACAACAGGAATATGAGTATATTCCAAATTTAAGAAATGCTGTCTAATCCAAGCCACAGACTTTCAGAGTTTAGTTACATCTCTGCTCCAACACACTGTAGTTTTCAAATAATATTCTGATTCATAGCTGAATCAGGTGTTATTTGAAAGTTTTCTTTGTTTCTGTGCTGCATCCTCAGAGCAAGTGCTAAACCCTTTTAGTCCCTCCACCCACCCAATCTCATGCCAAATAGGATACCTTCACAGGCCTTATAAATGACACCTGTGCTCACATTTGTTCCCCTTTTATTTGTTAAACCATTAGAGGACTGTGATCTCTATTTCTTATCCGATATTTTGTGTGTGTAATTACCAATGCAAGTGTCTTATGTTCTATGAATTCACTTCTCATTTTTATGTATGCTCATGTTAGATACATTTTAATTTATATTTGAAGATCTAGCTGACCTTCAGCACTCTCTGTTCTTTTCAGGTGTGTTTAACTAGGATTTAAGATAAACATTGCAGGGCTGTGACCCAGAATAAACATAGATTAACAATAGATTAAGAACAGTAGGTGGCGGTGTGCGCTCTTGACAGAAGAAGGGGGGGAACCGGGGGGGCTGCCCGGGCCTGGGCCCGGGTAACTTTTGAGGTCTGGTACAAATTATGACATACAAAAATACATAGGCCATAGATTGCGATCTTGATTTAAACACACTCAATCTTATTGCTATATGATGATGATTTCGCCATGTCTATAAAACCTTTGAAATCGAAATCACATCGGAATATTTAAACCTGCTTTCGCGCAACCGCTGATCCAGAGAGAGCTCTGGTCATGTAAGATAAGCTTTATGTTTGAACATGCTTCACGAGCAGAATACAAGTGATTTTATTTTGTTTCATTCTTTTGTTAAGTTAATTTAGAAAAACGTTTGGAGCATTTTTATTCATTAAATATAGGCTAAGTTTTTGTTTTTTAAAGTATAAGCGGCCAGCTGAAGACTGATCTAACACATTGATCAAACAGACACCATATGTTTGATAAATGTTGCCTTTTCAAATCATCATGACTTGTCTAAAATAAAATCTACAGATAAAGGCCTAAAAGAGTTCAAGTATAAAACAATGTTAGTTTCAACGTTAAACTTATATAAATGTGTGCTATTAGGCGCATATACAATCGTTTGTGTGGAGAGTGGAAGCTAAAGCCGCTTTGCAGGACATGGAGGCGCCAGCGCGATTACTTACATTTTTTTTCAGTGGAAACGATTTAAAATATTCCGTCATTTTTGCTTATAAAGGTAAAAGTAATACATCATTCAGAACTGTTAAGGGTCTACTTTTAATTGTGTGCACTCACAATATCAACAAAACGTTGCAAACGGTGCTTTTATTAAATAAAGAAAACAAACATGAAGCACTTTCTAATGCCTCAACAGGAGCGCTTCACAAAAATAAAACGAAACTCAGCGAATACATACGTCACAGACATATTACATATATCTATAGAAAGCTTGAAATTATTACTTAACAAAATAAAACAAATACTCTTTCACAAAAACTCTTTTAATATGTAATCTTTAAAGACGCATTTCTCTAAAGGCGCATCCAAAGAGGAGATTGTGAGTCAGGATCGGCAACTTCATCCTTGCAACACTGACTCAAAAAACACTGGTTTATTAATAAATAATTTAGATATCTCCTTACTATTTCCCCGGATATTGTGATTACTTTTGCCTGTGCTTTGTGGCAAGTTTCAGCCTATTGCGTGCGCTTGAACGCGAATATTAAAATGTAGACTAGCATGTAAAATGTATAATCTTACAGACTTTATAGACCCCCAACCACACACACACACACACACAAACACACACACACACAAACACACACACACATTTCTTTTGGTACGTTCCGCCATCCATGGATGTGACTGTGTGAAGTAATTTGCTAAAATAAGACCTACACTTCCAAATTATGCAAAAACTTGATTGAAGAACAAAGAATAATCAGTTTTTTTTAATAAAGTGAACCATATAAAGTGACAAATACAGTATACTTTATTCATTTTAGGACTTTTAATTTAGCACAAAAACTATTTCAGTGTGTCTGTGTGTACTGTATTCAGTCACTTGCTGTGTTGCCATCTACCTATTTTTATGTAAATTTCGGAACATCACATAAAAAATTCTGGATGGAAATATCAAGATACACATAAATTCTAAACATGCACAAAAAACAAACAAACAAAAAAAAAAACGTATGTGCTCATTTGAGGCGGATAGTGTTTTTATCCAATAAGAAGATGCGCATAAACTATGATGGAAACCCATTTTACATAAATCCCTTGATGTGCAACAAAAACCTCACATGATCCTCAATAGAGAACGTGATTGAATAATTGGACTCATTGGAATCATCATAAGGATTTCGTTTTAACATTTTTAATAAACTGTTACAACTATCCCCACCCCAAACAGCCATAACATAGCAAACTGTTTTAGCATGTGAGTTTTAAGTTAGCATGAATGCAAAGTAACAAATTAAACTAGAGAAACAGCTACTTCAGATTATGTAAGTCAAATAATTGTATCTACAACACAATGATTGCTGGGCATAAAATAATCTTAATGAAAAAAAATACTGTATGATACTGTATGATACCTGTATGATATTGATGACATCACCACAGCTCCTTTCTGATTTGTTAAATTGACAGAGTTACAGCTAACCCTGTGTTACAACACACTAATATAATATACTATAATATAAATATGAGGGAACAAAAAGATCAATTCCCTTTATCATCCATCACAATGAGAAAAAAAAAGAATATAGTTCTGATGTGCAGCAACAGATTGTTGAACTTTACAAAAAAAAAAAAAAAAATCAAGTCAAGAAAATGGCACAAAATAGTCAAAAAAACAAACAAACAAACAAATACATAGGGGGAAAAGGGGCTAAAGCATTGCATATTTTATTTCCACCATTAGGACAATAATTAAGGTGTTCCAGTCAACAGAAAATGTTACAAATCTTCTTACAGTATATTGACTGTCTATACTGTCTTAATGCAATGTGAGGAAGATAGTTTGAGTGGCCAAAGACTCTCCAAAGATCACAGCTGCAGAATTACAGAAAATAGTCTTGAGGTCAGAAGGCTTTTAATGGGCTATGGTTGTATCTTTCCAAAAGAACAATGATCCAAAAGGACCATCAAAATCAACACAAAAATGGGTCACTGAGCACAAAATACAGGTTCTAGCATTGCTGTCCCAGTTCCCTGACCTAAACCCTCTCAAAAACTAAAGAGGAAAGAGTTTATCATGGAGCTGGGAATCTAAAGGGTCTGGAGTGAATCTGGATGAAGGAATGGATTCTGATCGCTTCTTCTCTAAAATCATTAAGCATTATAGGACAGACTCATAGCTGTTAATTAGCTAAAGGAGGTTGCAAAAAACTATTGAATAAAAAGGTGCTGTTAATTGTAGTCAATAAGAGATATAAATAAATAGAAACCTTTTAGAATGATTTCCATTTACTTCCATTTTACTTGGCCGATTGAAGATTTATTTTCATACACTTCTTTGTTCATATCTACCAAGAGTAGATATCCAAAAAGTGTTGAATAAAAAGGTGCCGTTAATTGTGGTCAATAAGAGATATAAATAAATAAAAACCTTTTCGATTTTTTTTTTTTTTAAAATAAAAGATCAAAATGATTAACATTGCAGATTTATTTTCATACACTTCTTTGTTCATATCTACCAAGAGTACCAATAATTTTGATATATAAAGACTGAAAACACAATGTTAATCTGAAGTTAAACCTGCCTCCTGGTAGGTTTAATTTAAGACTCAGTTTAGTCCTGAAGTAGCTCTAGTCTTCCTCCAGGAAATCAGCCTATTAAATTCTGGACTAGACTAAGTCTAAGACTATTTAAAACCATGACAGAGAAAGCAGATTTCTGTAAATTGCATTTAGGCAATGCGTTGCTGCCAAACCCGAGAATGAAGTCCAAAGATCCCACAACATTCCTGTACACAGAATAAATATATTACTACTCCAAATTTACTCATATTTTTGGGTTTAATAAATGATGGCAACAACTTTTAAGTTGTTAAGGATGTTTAATTGCTGTAAAGTCCAGAGAGTGAATATACAGGGGCATGAGCAGGACAGAATGTCAAGTGTAATAGCAGTTTATTCTTTTCTGTTATACAGTTTAAGGTTCAGGAAAGAAATAAAGTCACTCAGACTTGTAATTGAAGTGAACTGACAAACATGTCACAGTAAGGACGCATTATATCAGTACAACAATAACATGCAATAAACATTGAGTGTAATTTTGTTGAATGTCATAGATTTGTTTGAGGTTTTTATTTCTTTTTCAAGCACTACATTTTATTTATGCTTTCTGGTTGGCTTGTATTACAAGACATAGCACTATTCTCTATTTTTAGAAATAAATGGTGTATAATTTAGAGGTGAATATTGTTTACTTTGCAGTCTTTTTGACATATATACTGTTTATAGGCTTGTAGTCATTTGGGGACACTATCTTATGAGCATGCTTTTAAACCAAAGTCCTCCCTTTTTCAGATTGGCAGGCTCTAATCTCACAATTCAGCACTTTGAAATTGTGGCTTCAGCTTTACAATCATCAAACTCACCACTGAGAGAGCTGGACCTGAGTAGCAATGACCTGCAGGATTCAGCAGTGAAATTACTGTGTGCTGGACTGAAGAGTCCAAACTGTCAACTCAACATACTGAGGTTTGTCTTATACGTGGATTCATATTTTAGTGATAATGTGACTATATAGCAGATTCTTTCATGTTTTGTATGTTTAGAGTCAATTTTTTTGTTCTGCCTTCAATTGGTTATTCTGATTCATAAATGTTTAATGATCAAGAGCCACTGAAATACTTGAATAAAAAAGGATGAAAACAATGAGAATGTGACCATTAATCAATGGTCCTTTGTCAGTTACTACACAAGATGTCGTTAAAAGTAATATATGCTACTTTTGTTTATGTGACACTGTTTATGCATTTTATTTGTTTTCTTTATATCTTTATTTTATTAAATTCAACAGTGCCTCACACACACACACACAAACTAACAGTGTTGCTAACTTGACATTTTAGCCATTAATCAAACTAAAATGCAGTTAGCCAAATAGAATGTTACACTGATTAATTTTACATCAGAGTGCAGTGCCCAAACAAACATTTTTTGCGCATAGGAAGAGTGTTTTTTTTTTAACATGGATATTGGAACAGGTGTGAAGTACAAAGCCTTGTTTACGTAATGAATAATAGTTTAGCAACCAGATGTTACATGGCAAAACTGGAAACATTTGGATTCTTGTCAAATGAGAGGCTAATGAGCCCAATACCATTTCAGTCTCGCTCTATGTAACTTTATGTTTGTATTTATTAATGTTTTATTGTACAGTTTAATATATATATATATATATATATATATATATATATACATATACATACATATATATATATATATATATATAGCTACTCATTTTTGTTCTGTAATACCATTAAATTTAAAGAATTTGTTATGGAGTGAGGGGAACTAAATAGGCTATATAGTGTTTAATGTTTGTAAATGTTACATTATATTTACTGTTATTTAATGTATATAAATTAATGTAATTGTTTGCAATTACAAGGTTAACGGGTGTCTTTAGAGTTAGACCAATTTCTCTTTCATGAAATTACTTCCTCTTTTTGCCCTGGTTATGTTATTCTGTGTTGTAAACTCTAGGGGTAAGGCTTCTAAAATGGGGTGTTTTTAGGGGTGTGATATTCAAATGACAATTGTTTGGACTGGCAGCATACAAATGTTTCATAAATCACATGTGAACTCTGTCGTAAGTTGATTTGTGCACTCGGATCTGTGCTCATTTCTATGTTAGAATGATAAATGAGGCCCATTGTCTACATATATCTTCTACATATATGAAACAATGTATAGAAATTTCTCAAACATCAGCTGATATCTGTACAGTTGTAAAGTCTGTTTATGGTCACGTTTATCTGTAGTGTTTGATCTACTGTAACTGAGTTAAGATGAGAACTTATGCAGTTTATTGATAAACAGAAAACCAAATACCAAACAAATAGAACTAAAACATCACATAAGCATGAGCACCTGATTATAAAACACACACATCTGTGTATTTGACAAGTATTACATTTAATTCACTTCATCTGTGATAAAGTATACAAACACAGTGCAAAACGTCACTATTAGGAGCAGAAAGTGTCTGACTTCACATCTCCGCTTTCAGTTCTGCCCCTGACTGCAGGCAACTCTCACTGATCGGTCTGTGCAGCACCACATGGACTCAAACATACCTAAAGACATGAAAACATTAACAATAAGAAAACCTAAAACAGATACGTCACCAGTGTGTATGTAATTAATTATTTCTCAATACCCTGTTTAGATTGGCAATCTGTAATCTCACTGATCAGCACTGTGAAACTATGGCTTCAGTTTTACAATCATCAAACTCTTCTCTGAGAGAGCTGGACCTGAGTAACAATGACCTGCAGGAGTTACAACTAACCCTGTGTTACAACACTCCCCGGTCTCCCCTGCATTTTTTTTAGAACACCAGGGTGACTATAGGAACATGAAATTATTCAGCCATGACTTCCTTTTCACACTAATATAAATATGAGGGAACAAAAAGACCAATTCCCTTTATCATCCATCACAATGAGAAAAAAACAAAGAATATAGTTCTGATGTACAGCAACAGATTGTTGAGCTTTACAAAAAAAAAAATATCAAGTCAAGAAAATGGCACAAAATAGTCAAACAAACAAACAAACAAATAGGGGGGGAAAGGGCTAAAGCATTGCATATTTTATTTCCACCATTAGGACAATAATTAAGGTGTTCCAGTCAACAGGAAATGTTACAAATCTTCTTACAGTATACTGACTGTCTATACTGTCTTAATGCATTGTGAGGAAGATAGTTTGAGTGGCCAAAGACTCTCCAAAGATCACAGTTGCAGAATTACAGAAAATAGTCTTGAGGTCAGAAGGCTTATAATGGGCCATGGTTAAATCTTTCAAAAATAACAATGATCCAATAGGACCATCAAAAACAACACAAAAATGGGTCACTGAGCACAAAATATAGGTTCTACCATTGCTGTCCCAGTTCCCTGACCTAAACCCTCTCAAAAACTAAAGAGGAAAGAGTTTATCATGGAGCTGGGAATCTAAAGGGTCTGGAGCGAATCTGGATGAAGGAATGGATTCTGATCTCTTGTTCTCTAAAATCATCAAGCATTATAGGACAGACTCATAGCTGTTAAATTAGCTAAAGGAGGTTGCAAAAAGTATTGAATAAAAAGGTGCCGTTAATTGTGGTCAATAAGAGATATAAATAAAAACCTTTTTGATTTTTTTTTAAATAAAAGATCAAAATGATTAACATTGCAGATTTATTTTCATACACTTCTTTGTTCATATCTACCAAGAGTACCAATAATTTTGATATATAAAGACTGAAAACACAATGTTAATCTGAAGTTAAACCTGCCTCCTGGTAGGTTTAATTTAAGACTCAATTTAGTCCTGAAGTAGCTCTAGTCTTCCTCCAGGAAATCAGCCTATTAAATTCTGGACTACACTAAGTCTAAGACTATTTAAAACCATGACAGAGAAAGCAGATTTCTGTAAATTGCATTTAGACAATGCGTTGCTGCCAAACCCGAGAATGAAGTCCAAAGATCCCACAACATTCCTGTACACAGAATAAATATATTACTACTCCAAATTTACTCATATATTTAGGAAAGTTTAATAAATAATGGCAACAACTTTTAAGTTGTTAAGGATGTTTAATTGCTGTAAAGTCCAGAGAGTGAATATACAGGGGCATGAGCACGACAGAATGTCAAGTGTAATAGCAGTTTATTCTTTTCTGTTATACAGTTTAAGGTTCAGGAAAGAAATAAAGTCACTCAGACTTGTAATTGAAGTGAACTGACAAACATGTCACAGTACAGATACATTATATTAGTACAACAATAACATGGAATAAACATTGAGTGTAATTTTGTTGAATGTCATAGATTTGTTTGAGGTTTTTATTTCTTTTTCAAGCACTATATTTTATTTATGCTTTCTGGTTGGCTTGTATAACAAGAGATAGCACTATTCTCTATTTTTAGAAATAAATGGTGTATTATTTAGAGGTGAATATTGTTTACTTTGCAGTCTTTTGGACATATACTGTTTATAGGCTTGTAGTCATTTGGGGACACTATCTTATGAACATGCTTTTAAAACAAAGTCCTCCATTTTTCAGATTGGCAGGCTCTAATCTCACAATTCAACACTTTGAAATTGTGGCTTCAGCTTTACAATCATCAAACTCACCACTGAGAGAGCTGGACCTGAGTAACAATGACCTGCAGGATTCAGCAGTGAAATTACTGTGTGCTGGACTGAAGAGTCCGAACTGTCAACTCAACATACTGAGGTATGGCTTATACATGGATTCACATTTTAGTGATAATGTGATTCTGTATCAAATTATTTCATGTTTTGTATGTTTAGAGTCGAATTTTTGTTCTGCCTTTAATTGGTTATTCTGATTCATAAATGTTTAATGATCAAGAGCCACTGAAATACTTGAATAAAAAAGGATGAAAACAATGAGAATGTGACCATTAATCAATGGTCCTTTGTCAGTTACTACACAAGATGTCGTTAAAAGTAGTATATGCTACTTTTGTTTATGTGACACTGTTTATGCATTTTATTTGTTTTCTTTATATCTTTATTTTATCAAATTCAACTGTGCCTCACACACACACACAAAATAACAGTGTTGCTAACTTGACCTTTTAGCCATTAATCAAACTAAAATGCATGTTAAAATAAAATTAAAATGCAAAATGAAATAAAAATAAAATGCAAACTAAAATAAATGTTACATGGCAAAACTGGAAACATTTGGATTCTTGTCGAATGAGAGGCTAATGAGTCCAATACCATTTCAGTTTCGCTCTATGTAACTTTACGTTTGTATTTATTAATGTTTTATTGTATAGTTTAATATATAAATTTATAGCTACTCATTTTTTATTTTTGTTCTGTAACACCATTAAATTTAAAGAATTTGTTGTGGAGTGAGGGGAACTAAATAGGCTATATAGTGTTTAAAGTTTGTAAATGTTACATTATATTTACTGTTATTTAATGTATATAAATTAATGTAATTGTTTGCAATTACAAGGTTAATGGGTGTTTTTAGAATAAGACCAGTTTCTCTCAATTATTTCCTCTTTTTGCCCTGGTTATGTTATTCTGTGTTGTAAAATCTAGCGGCAAGGCTTCTAAAATGGGGTGTTTTTAGGGGTGTGATATACAAATGACAATTGTTTGGACTGGCAGCATACAAATGTTTCATAAATCACATGTGAACTCTGTCGTAAGTTGATTTGTGCCCTCGGATCTGTGCTCATTTCTATGTTATAATGATAAATGAGGCCCATTGTCTACATATATCTTCTACATATATGAAACAATGTATAAAAATTTCGCAAACATCAGCTGATGTTTATTGATAAACAGAAAACCAAAAACCAAACAAATAGAACTAAAACATCATATAAGCATGAGCACCTGATTATGAAACACACACATCTGTGTATTTGACAAGTATTGCATTTAATTCACTTCATCTGTGATAAAGTATACAAACACAGTGCAAAACATCACTATTAGGAGCAGAAAGTGTCTGACTTCACATCTCCGCTTTCAGTTCTGCCCCTGACTGCAGGCAACTCTCGCTGATCGGTCTGTGCAGCACCACATGGACTCAAACATGCCTAAAGACATGAAAACATTAACAATAAGAAAACCTAAAGATACAGATACATCAACAGTGTGTATGTAATTAATTATTTCTCATTACCCTGTTTAGATTGGCAATCTGTAATCTCACTGATCAGCACTGTGAAACTATGGCTTCAGTTTTACAATCATCAAACTCTTCTCTGAGAGAGCTGGACCTGAGTAACAATGACCTGCAGGATTCAGGAGTGAAACGGCTGTGTGCTGGACTAAAGAGTCCAAACTGTCAACTCAACATACTGAGGTATTTAATGTGGTATTTAAATGTTCTTTGTAAAATATACATGTACACTCACTGGACACTTTATTGGGTACAACTGTTTAGCTGCTCATTAATGCAACTGTCTAATCAGCCAGTCATGTGACAGCATATAGAAACTGCTGAACTACTGTTTTTTCACAAACAACCATCTCAGAGTCACTAGTAGTCACTGTCATTCTTGAAAGGTGCTGGTGATGTGTTTGAATGATTTAAATCCTCACTGATTGTTTTTAATGTTTTTAGTCCTGTATATCATGACTAGTTCAGCAGGCTCTAGCAGAGGTCTGTGCTAGGGTTCATTCTTTTGACATATACTTCATATGTTGCCTGTGGGAGAGATCATTTGAAAGTAGGAATGTGACAATGCATGCTGGGCTGGATGAAAATCAATAAAAATATGTGCTTATTCAAGTTGGTTGAGAGTGAGGATTTATTTGAATGTCTAAGAGGAACTGTCTTCAGAAAGTTTAGATTTTCTTTTTTATCTTGCCTGTGTATCATGCATATTAAAGTAGTGTTTAGAAACTGCTTAGTTTACAGCGGAAACCAAGAAAACACTCTATCGCTGCTGTTCCATAAGCGCCACCTACTGCCAGAGAGTGAATATGCATTCTCATTCAGCATGTCTGGTGTTTTTGTTTCGTTCAGATGTTTTCTGTATAATAGTTTCACAAAGCTAAAATCAGACCATTCGGTTTTTGCTTCAAATCTAATCTAATTTAAATCAAAAACTGCTCATACTGCATGTGTACTACATCTTTGTTTTGATCGTGATTAAAATGCAGTGGTTGCCTAATTTTAAATGGAAAGAGCAAAGGCAAAGCCTTAGTTTGTTTATATGAAGAGATTTATTTTATTTGTATTATTCATTTAATTGATTTGGGATTTGTTTTAAAATGTCAATTTAGCTTTGTTATTTGACATATTTCAGTTTCTTAAAGAAATGTGCAGTGTTTTGTCTGAGAAATAATAAAAGGACACCTTACATTTATAATTCATCTTAAATCTCATTTTGTCCTCAAAAACAAACAAACAAAAATTGTTACATACCTATTTGAAAGTTTGGTCTGGCGTTACGTTGTTATGCTGATGATTACAGATTTATGTCAGCAGACACCCTAATCCTAACCTAAAATCTTAGATGTTAGACAATTTTCTTAAACTCAATCAGTGACATGCACAGACCTCTGGAGGGGCAGTTGAGAGTGGCTAAACATATTCCTGTGTAATTATTAGATTTGAGCAATTTAATTGATTGAATTAAATTCATTTGATTTGTATCTTGTGTTTGGCAACACAACTGACATTCATGATTCAAGGCCCGAAAAGTTAGTAAGGATATCGTTATAATAGTCCATGTGACATCAGTGGTTCAACCATAATATTATAAAAGCAATGAGAATAGTTTTTGTGTGTAAAGAAATCTAAAAATAATAACTTTATTCAGCCATTTGTTTTCTTCTGTGTCAGTCTTCTATGCACGTACATTGGAGTATCACAATGCATGCATGTGCATACCTGTAGCGTGTGCTTATAAACGGAGCAAAGCACATCTGGGTTCAAAACTCCGGCTCCTGAGTCAGCAGCACCACACACACATGTATTTGTTGCACACTGCAGTAAACTGCTTTGATATTAGAATATGATATTAATAAATGCTGGATGGCTTGTGTTGCTCAATGGCATGCAGTTCATTTTTAAATATATTGTATGAAGCTTTTATTACTATTAATACAAATAAAATTGCGTATGAGTTTGCTATGTTAACCACTTGACAACTGAGCCACAGTAAAAACATGATACTTGCGGTAAATCAAGAAAATGACATTGAAACAATAAGACTGTACAGTGTTGAGCTATATAAAAGAGATTAGTTTTCTGTCTTTATTTGTATCCAAGCAGTTGCTCACCTGTCTAATAAAACACATAACAGTATAAATCAGGTGTGCATGACACCACTGGCAGGTGATGCAATGACATGGTCTATTACACTAGAAAAAAATTGCCTTAATTAAAAAAAATTACATATTGTGCCTTTAAGCCCGAAACACACTGCACGATTTTTGGCTGTCCCAGATGAAAGATTGGCATCGTGAAACAGTCGTAGTGATTTCTGTGATCATGGCTCCTAATCTGTGATCCTATGTCTTATAGTGAGAGAGGTTCAAAAACAGCCATTGTCACCGTCATGTGACCAAAGATAGCCTACGATCATTTTTTGACAGTGTCAGAAATTCAGCCTGATCATCACATGGTGTGTTTGCTGTCATGACCCACATTTACCGACCAGCCAATAAAAATGATTTTTGAAATCAATGTGACATAGCGCAACAACAACAAACAACAACAACAACAAAAAAACAGTTTACCTCAAGCTCTTATTCCTTCCTCTTTCACCGCTTGCACTTTTTTGCATAGCCTAAGTCAATAGGTGTCATTTACATGTCACACAGTGTGATCAGCAATGATCTTATATGACTGCTAAAATTGTGCAGTGTGTTGAAGGCTTTAAAGGCAGTAACTGTGTAGTTGCTGATGCAGTGAGTTACATTAGCTCATGCATGTGTGCTGTTGCTATCTAATGGTTAACTATAAGAGATTTACATTTTACAGAGAATGTTCACAATAGTAATCTAGGAAATACCTGTAAAGTGTTTTTTGTAAAAACTTGCTGCATGTATATTATCCCTTACATGTTGCATGGCTACTGTATTTCTAAGCAAAAGAAGCACACTAACACTCACTGTTGTTGTAGATTATCTGGCTGTATGATGACAGAAGAAGGTTGTGTTGTTCTGGCATCAGCTCTGAGTTCAAACCCCTCACACCTGAGAGAGCTGGATCTGAGCTACAATCACCCAGGAGTTTCAGGAGTGAAGCTGCTCACCCACCTGGAAAAACTCAAGTAAGTTGACCAGTAACAATCATTCTGTCTGCTGTGTATGTGAGAGAATTCGTCATTATTTTGTAGTTGTCAGGAGAAACTTAAAAAAAACAAAAAAACAATGCATGGGAAGTCCATTGAAAATATGACAGTTTATATATTCATAGAAAATTCATCTATGTATCACAGACCCATGATCAATGTAGAAGCCGTTTTGTCAAAGAACATGTCACTTCTGGTTCTGTCAACATGCTGTTCTTCACTGGTGGTCTGTGAGATCAATATACCATGACACTATATATCATGTTAACAAACAGAATTACTGAAGGAAAGAGAAACAGAAAAAAGAGAAGAGACAAACAGAAACACAACTACAACTAAATTACAGTCACAGCCTTAGATGAAACTGAAATAAAAGCCATTAAATCTCTCAAGATCTCAGCAGAGGAGGATTAAACAACGCCACAAACAGCTTTACCAACTTCACTTGTTACTAACCAGTTTGATATTATTTCTGTCATACAAAAGTTCAGAGGTTTAGATGTTGGTTTCATTTCACAAAACATCACCATCACTGTGGTCAGTGTTTGCTTTAGTTGGGCTCTTGACCTTTAACTTTGTAACATCTTTTTTTTTTTCTCGGTTTCTTTTGTAATTGTGTGCCTACAAAACACATAATAGCAAATAAAACAAAGAGAAAAAGTGATGAGGTGGTTGATTTAATGCTGAAAACAATCATCATAAAGCTGAGGTGTAGCCTACCAAGAAATCTGTCAAAACATGACAAACTGCTTTCAAATGGACTTACGTAGCATATAAATGTAGCACATAAGTTATGAGGACTGTCTTTATGGTGTTTTTCTAGTGGTTATAGTGTTTGACCATCTTTCTATAAATTTGCCAAAAATAAGCAGTAGTTTCCTTTCCTGGATATTACTGTGGGCTGTTTAACATTTCTATAACACCAAAAAGGGGAACATTTTTCAGAAAGCAGTGAAGCCGGTTTAAATTAAATAGTGAAATATAATCCCAAACCTATAAGCAGTGACAGACACTGTTACATTAAAGCGTAATATTTAAATAGATTTTCAGGGCCATTGTTTTTTTTTTCTTTCCTTATAAATGATATTGAATCATTTACTCATATAAGAGCTAAACATCGCTATATTGATTGTGAGATGCAAATGTTCTGCTGTGACTCTGTTTGGACTATTTTGGAGCAAAAGACTCAATATTGACAATATTTTGTGTAAACTATTGGATACTTCATCTAATATTAGCTAACCTATGCTTAATTTTTTACCTTTATTTATTAATTTAATAATGATATACCACAGATAGCAACTCAAAGTATGTTGTTTATTATAGTTTTTTTTGTTAATAATTTATTAATCAAAGTTATTATAAAGTGTTACTGGCTAAAATACCAAACTCCTCTCAATTTACTAGCAGAATCCAAGAATAAGCAGGTAAAACATGCATGATGACAATTACATAATCAATTAGGAAATGATCAATACAAAGCATACATGTTCTTAAAATAAATCCAAGTATAAAAGATGCAAACCTGGTATGAAGATGTCCACACTATGATCTCATCTGACTCCACAATCACACTGAGCGTTTTGCAACTCTTGCTTAACTACTCAGAGCAAGATAAGCATTTTCAAAATGTAAGAATGACAGTCAAAATTTTAAAAGATTGTTCTTTTTCTGCTTGCGCTGCTTTTTTGAACACCAACCCATTCTTGAAATGAACTTTTCCCTGTTTAATGACTAGAGTCACTGTTTATCGACTGCTGTCTTGAACTGAACACGTCCGGTGTGTGATATAATCCATTATAATCACAAATCTGTCAATCACAGTTCAGCGTGAGCTCAAAGTTGATTCTGTCTACACTGCACAAATATCTTATTCACATTGTCACATTGTGTTAGTTGTGATGAAAGCGTTACAAATTATGTTACAATGGTGAGATTGTTACATTCATTCAGTCAACAGAGACGACTGTGATCAGCTGCACTGCAACCTTTAATGACATTCAGTAGATGGAAATATAACGCTGTAAACAATTTTCATCATTCATTCATCTCAGCAGCAGAAACAGAAGAAACAGACGTTTTCAAAAAAGGTCCACATGTAAAACTTATTTTATATGCAAAGATGTTTTCTAATGTCAGCAGTGAACTGTTACACTGAAGTCTTAAAGGAGACCCGTCTCTTTAAACAGTGTTTAAATCAGAGAACTAAAATCACAGTAGAAAATGGCCTTTTTTCTACATTTTGACACTAACATAAGTGCACCTCAGGAAACATTAAAACATTATAAACAAATGCAGTTCATGAGCCTTTAAGGATACAGTGACAGAGATGTACATTTGATGACACATATTTGATCAAAATGCATATTTTAGTCTAAATTTCTGCACTTATTTATCTGTTGCACTCCGTCTGTTTGACATCGTAATTGAGTGTGAACTGACTTGAACTGAGAAATATTAAATCAGTGCACTGAATAGAGTAATATTTGTGTACATATCTCATGAGTACCTACAGAGAAATGATAGTGCTCATTTACAACACAAATAAAATAATGATCCACAACAATAAACGTGCAGCAGACAAATGATCAGACACTATCAGTGAATAATGTTAAATCTGTTACATTTATAATTGTAATAATCTTTAAGCCTAGACATATTTAACCCTCTGGGGTCTGAGGGTGTTTTGGGGCCCTGGAGAAGTTTTGACATGCCCTCACATTTGTGCTTTTTTCAGTATCTTAAAAACATATTAATGGCTAAAGTCTGATTACATTGTAATCAGCACAAACTGGGCTACAATAATATGTAAGCAACATTAATGTACATGTTTGTGTTTTTAAGAAAACAACATTTATGCAAGGTTAGTGAAAAACTAAAATCTTTAAGTCACTGAAATAAGACCATGAAACACATTCAGAACATTAGTTCACAAGACTTTTGAGAACTGGATGTGGTTGTCTAGAGTTTTTTCTACATAAAGATGTGAAAATCGTTTATTGTTTTACAATAAAAAAAAAATAATAAAAAAAATCAGTGTAGTTGAACATCTGATGTTGGTACAGCACTCTTCATTTAGCATTCATCTGTGGTGCAGGAATCAGATCACTAAAGAAAAAAAAGAAAATCTGTAAGCATGTTAATATCAGGAGCATCTGTAATATATACATATAGTATGATTTTGTGGTCATAGACTCACACATGCTTTATACTATCTTAAAAAAATGGCATTTTATATCTGAGAAACTAATTATTATTGTTTAGCACGTTAAACATCTATTCATTAACATAGTTTTAATAATAAACTAATAGTATCCCATTGTTATACGATAAATAAATAAATAAATATGATTTTATAGTCATAAACACAAGCATGCTTTGTATGTATTATACAATACAAAGCCATTTTATGTCTGAGAAACTAATGTATTATTGTTAAGCACGTCATAAACATCTATTCGTGAACAGAGTATATGACAGTAGTTTTGTCTAAACAATCTTAGACTCTCATTCAGTGTTACAGTGTAAACACTATTACTTTTATATTGCGTCATTTTTATTTTATAGAACATTAAAAACATCCTGGCGTTGTCAAACATTTCGAATTAAATGAAACATACTTCATAACGTTTCACTTGATCGCACATGTAATCAGGACTTATAGTTTGGAAAAAATCTAACTGCTATAATGTCTACAAGTTATATCGCAGTAACACAACAACTAACATAAGTAGGCTAATAAAAGAAAGACTTACTCTTTCGGTGGATCTCGCTGTGTGTCGCATCGCGCTCTTCCTCTGAGGGAAATATAAATCTTTCTCCTTACCGCGCGTCTTCTTCCAGTAACAAGATGCAAGTAGCCAAGATGAACAATGAAGTGAATCTCCCGCTTTGTTCACGTTGATGTGGGCGGTTCGCCGCTTGCGCCTCCACGTGGCTGATTATAATAACAAACCGAAAGCAGCTCGTGGGCATGATCAAATTAAAAATAATTAGGTCTGACGAGAAAGACTGGACATGGGGTTGGTTTCATACAGATTACTTTAACACATGATATTTGTTTTCGATAAGACTTACTCCATTTAAAAGTTTCTCATGTCTCTGTGTGGAGTATTCGCTGAGTTTTAGTTCATTTTAGTGACGCATTTCTTAATGACGATCACAGAGAACAACGCGGCAGACTGCATACCCTGTTTGTTTGCTTTATTTCACAAAACCACAGAGTGTTGTTGTTATTATGAGTGTACACAAATAAAAGTGAATTCCTTACAGATTCCATTGATGTATTGCTCTTATCTGTACGATCAGAAATGACAGAGAAATTAAAGTTCTTTTTGGCGTTATCAGAAAAACGGCCACAAACCGCGCCGGCGCGTTTTCGACCCCAGAGGGTTAAAGATTGTTACAAAATGTTGGACTTCAACAAAAATACAACATTTGAGAATAAATAAAATGGGAGATACAGACAGAAAATATTTGTGAGCTCAAGATAATGTTAAATCACATTTTTATATTCAGTTTTGACGCAGCACATTGAACCTGAAATTAGGGAAGAAAATTGTCTTTTATTTCAGAGTTATGATCGATTTTGATTTAAAAATCTTAACTTTATGAATCCTCAAGAAAACATTATTTAAAAAAATGTCTACTTTGCCCTTTTGCAAGTTTGTCTCCAAACAGATTTTAATTTTTAACCAGAGATACTAATTAGCCCTAAGAAAACTATCTTTACATAAATCAAATATCATGATAATTAATTATTTTTTAATCTCATAATATGGTTCACCATGATCTAAATCAGGATTTACAGTCCATATAAAATCACCTCCAATACAACGATATTGTCCTGTGATCAACAAAACACACAGTTCATAAATACATAAATACATACATACATAAATACTGTCAACCATTCATTTAAAATTATCTGATGTTTAGACATTTAGAAAGACAATTCTGTGTTTGTGTGATATAGACTTTAACAGACTCACACTGTGTGTGTGTGTGTGTGTGTGCACCTGGTATTCATCACGTTATGGGGACCAAATGTCCCCACAAGGATAGTAATACCAGTAAACTTTGACCTTGTGGGGACATTTGTGAGGTCCCCATGAGGAAACAGGCTTATAAATCATGCACAATGAGTTTTTTTGAGAAAGTAAAAGTGTGCACAGTCTCCTGTGAGGGCTAGGTTTAGGTGTAGGGTAGGTGTAGGGTGATAGAAAATAGGGTTTGTACAGTATAAAAAACATTACGCCTATGGAATGTCCCCATAAGACATGTAAACCCAACATGTGTGTGTGTGTGTGTGTGTGTTTTCTAGTGTGGATCATGGAGGAGAGTTCAGGATCACATCGGGGCTCCACAAATGTAAGTCCACAAACAGACACACAGTTTTGTTGTTTGTTGTTTAGTTGTTGTAAATGTGTCTCTTGTAATGTGTGTTCTTGTGTTCAGATGCCTGTGATCTCACACTGGATACAAACACAGCAAACAATCGACTCATTCTGTCTGACGAGAACAGAAAGGCGACACGTGTGAAAGAGGATCAGTCATATCCTGATCATCCAGACAGATTTGATGATGATCCTCAGGTTCTGTGTGTTGAGAGTCTGACTGGACGCTGTTACTGGGAGACTGAATGGAGTGGAAATAGAGCTAAAATATCAGTGTCATATAAAGAAATCAAGAGGAAAGGAGAGAGTTATGACTGTTGGTTTGGACGTAATGTGAACTCCTGGAGTCTGAGCTGCTCTAATCACAGATTCATTGCCCGTCACAATAATAACTACACTCCTATATCTGCTGCTCTAGTCTCCAGTAATAGAGTAGGAGTGTATGTGGACGTGTCTGGCGGCACTCTGTCCTACTACAGCGTCTCTGACACACACAAACTCACACACTTACACACATTCACACACACATTCACTCAAACACTACACGCTGGATTTCACCTTGGTTATTACGGCTCTTCAGTGTCTCTGTGTGACATTAAACACACACAGACATTAGTCGACACAGTGTGAGTGTAATGATGTGAAAGTGTTGCTGTTGTTGTGTGTGTTTTAATCACAGGCTTCAGGAAGTTCAATATCAGACACACAAGACAGTTTCCTGTTTCAGATCATCAGGATGAAGATGTTTCTCCAGTCAGAGACACTTTCTGTGTTTCTGTCAGTCCAACACAAATCACACACACAAACACACACAAATAAAATCACATGTAATATTGACACTGTTGTATCTTATTAAAAGATTGATTATGCAAATGAGCTTCAGACTGTATTTGTATTTGTTTTGACTCCTTCACAGTCAAAAATTATGAGTTTTAAAATAAAACTTTTTTCTTTTTATTGGCAAAAGTAATGTTTTTGTTCTATAATATTTTTCAATTACTATTTACAATTTTGATGCGATTTTATGATACTATGCAATATTTACAATATTTAAGTTTTATGAGCTATTTTTTCCCAATTAAAACAAATTACACTTGAAATACAACTTTATTTTGTATTTTAGGAAAATGAATGTAATATTTTTGTTCAATAATGATTTTTGATTATTATTTAGCATTTTGAGCTGATTTTATGGTAGTACAACATTTTTTAAAACTTTTATTGAGCTATTTTTTCAGTAAAATTAAATTTTTAGTCTCTTCATTTTTGGGTCACACTTGAAATACAACTTTTCTTTGTTTTTTAGGAAAATTTATGTAATATATTTTTGTTCAATAATGTTTTTTGATTTTATTTAGTATTTTGAGCTGATTTTATGGTAGTATTACATTTTTATAAAATTTTAATGAGCTGTTTTTCCAGTAATTTAAACTTTGAACCTCTTCATTTTTGGGTCACACTTGGTATTTGGAATGTATTTATTTAATTTTTCTTTAGGAAAATCAGTGTAATATACTTTTAATCAATAATGTTTTTTTTTTTATTATTATTTAGAATAGAAGCAACATAGTTTTTTTTTTTGTTGTTGTTGTTGTTGTTGTTGTTTTGACCCCCTAACACCAAGTTATACAAACCAAAAAAAAAAAGTCCCTCAATACATTATTATAGTGTATGTCAGTTATGTACAGAATAAACTTTTCAGTGTTTAGAAACAAAATAAATGAATAAAAATAATTAGCCATGTACATTGTAGACATTTCTATCAGTGAACAAAACATGTCTAATATAAGTTAAGTACATACAGTGACATACTGGTACTCAATACACTTCTGATCAAAATCAAGCCACAATCATGAGGACAAACTAATGATCAGATTGGCCGACTACAGAAAAAAACGTTCAATAAAATAATACAAAAAAAATAATGAAAGGGTCCCAAGTTTCAGAAAATATGCCAGTATTGCTGTTTATTATGTGTCTATTTTTTTCCAACTGAATGAAGCTCATAACATCTCATAACCAGTCGTCCAAAGATAGAGGAAGATTTTGTTTCTGTAGCAGAAGAATACGCCGTCTCTAGTTAATATGATGGAAAAGCAAAAGTGTTTGCAAAACATCCGGGCAAACCTGTGACATTCAGAGGAAGTCAAAAAAGTGCAACCAAAGGACGAGGCTCGATCCGTGTCTTTGTATTACAGTAAGTCTGCAGGGGTCTGATGACAACGATCACATACAGGATCAACATCTCGCCAAATTTTTGCCAGCCTCACTTCTGTCCAATAAATTTGATGAATACATTTTAATTGGATAAGACTATGTTGTGCACAAACAGAGGAGGTGTGGACATGGGACAAGATGTGCGTCCGACAGATGTCCGACTCCCACTGTTGCTTTAAGGATTAGTTCACCTCCAGAACAAAAATGTACAGATAATGTACTCACACCCTCGTCATCCAACATGTTCATGTCTTTCTTTCTTCACAGTGAATTTCCCAGTGTTAATCAACACCACTTGGTGTTCGTATTTGTACCACCAGCAGGGAGTTAAAAGTAACACTGAAGCACTGTTAGAGTTAATTAAGTGGTTAATTAAGTGATGATTGTTTGATTTTTGAAGACACCTGATGATAACAAGCACAATCACTGAATAAAAGAGAAACACAAGAACTACAACTGACCTCCAGTCACAGCCTTAGATGAAATCAACTGAAAAGACTTGAAATCTCTTTTATTACAAACCAGACTGACTTTATTTCTCTCATTAGTCTACAGTTCTGAGAATTAACAGGTTTAGATGTTGTTTGATTGAAAAAGGTTGGTCATCATTATGGTGGTTAGTGTTTCCATTAGGACAGTTTGACTCTTGGCTCTTATGTTAAGTTTGTGGTCTTTATAATGAATTCTGTTTTCATAAACACTGTTAAGAAATCTGTAAACGAATGTGATACGGTGATATCTGACCCACAACATCCATTTTTCCACCGAGTTTAGCTCTAATTATTGTATATTCTCAAAATAGATTATGCTATTTTACTCAATATGATATTATTTTACTTAAACATATAATGTATGGTTACAACAGTAATCAATAGACTGATCAAAATGCTGATTGTTACAATACTGGATGTCACAACACAGATTGACAGTCTCATGTGTATGGTGTTGCTTTGGTCCAAATTGGCCAATCATAACGTTTTTATGGAGCTTTGCTGCTTGTTTCAATTCGGTTTTCTATATAAATATGCGCTTGATGGACTTCTTTGACCACTGCGTCTCCTCACACAGCTGTTTCATATGTTGCGCTCGAGATCAAGCCTTCTTTCTAATTCATCAGCGCTGTGGCTCTGCAGTTGGAAACTATAATGCGCGTCTCGGGATTATAAGAGCAAAAAACGTATTCTGTTTGATCATCCCATTATGCCGGTCACTATACTTTGTTGTCAAATTGGACAGATAGTGAAACCCACCCAGCACCAGACGTCACTTGGACATCGTTTTTTGGGCTTAATCAAGTCGGCCCATCATGGACTTCTTTTAGCCCAAAAACCGCCGTTGAAAATTGGTCGTTGTTTGGTCCGTCGGATTTCACATCTGGGACATTGCTAGTGTGCGCGCCTCACCCATTTGAAATATTTTTCACAGACGCCGTTTTCTTTCCTCGCGATGCGGAGCATATGAGGACGGGAAACAACGAAATAAAGTGTTTAATCTTACGCACAAAATGTGTTTTGTAATATATCGTTTTATAACGATATTAATGTGCTGTATGCCACTAAACTTTGCTCAAAGACATTTTTTTTGCACTCGCGATGCGGAACAGACAAGAGCGCTGTGCAATTAACGTTACTAATGAACTTTTTCTCAGAGAGACGTTATTTCCTTTCACTCGCGATGCGGAGCAGACAGGCCAGTTGGTTTTATCAAGGAAACACCAAAAGTAAGTGTTTTACCTCATTTACATTATGTATAATGTGGTGCCCACAGAAAATGTCAATATACAAATATCAAAACGTGCCTAACAAATATTACAATATTTGTCTTTACTAAACACTAAAAAGGGACTCTTACTTTTTTTTTCTCTTCCCATACCTGAGCGAAAACTCTTATTTTGATACGGGAAAATCGCGTATACAGACGCTACAAGACGCGATTCCCGACTCTCTTTTGTCTTCCTGTATTTACAGGTAAATAATATGAACATTTGAGAAAACTGTTTAAATTTCGTAGCATCTGTTTAATCGCGATGTGTAGTTAGATCCATTGTTGATGTTATGTGAAAAATTATACAGTTTATTCCCTTTATGTGTTGTGAAGGCCGTGCAGCCATGGAAATGTCTGTGATTCTATTAAGATGCCTTTCGAAGTTTAACATGTTATTATTTAGTAAATCTGAGGTGAATGTTTATTTGTTTATATTAAAAAGTTAATCGGTTAAGTTAAACGCTCTGTTTAAGACTCACTCTGGTCTACTGATATAAAGTTGGTTCGATGTTTGACATTTGTCAGAGATTCAGCCTTGGAAATCTTCAATAGTTCTTTACCGATTGAGCACAATGACAAGAAACATATGCGTTATAACTGTTTTCAAATGTAGAAGAGAACACACAATATGTTTTATTTGTTTTAATCTGCCTTAAGGTATTGTAACTGATAGAGCTTATAATGTAAAAGTGCAGGATAGGGACCGTCTGCAAAGTGCAAAACGAAGAGCAAAATGTACAATTATTTCTAGAGTTGGGGTACTCGGACTCGAGTCCGGTCTCGAGTACAAATTTTAGGCGACTCGGACTTGTCACGGACTCGGATGCATTTTTACTCGGACTTGACTCAGACTCAAGCCTTTCGGACTCGGAAAATATCCCGAGTCCGTCCGAGTCAAGAGATAGTTGACGGAAATGTCACTGACTCGATACATTATCACGAAAGTCTTTTCCAGTAGGCTACTTGAAAGCCGACGGGTTTATGTGCGCACTAGAGATGGGCGGATGAGCTCAAACGTCACCCAAATCCGCAGCTTCAAATAAATTATCCGCCCGCCACCCACCCGCACCTATATTTTTCTCTGATTTAGATAACCGCACCCGACCCGCACCCGATCGTCGTTTACGATTATTCTAATTCTTAGTTTTTCATGATGATATGATGAATGGATGGTTAATTTTTAACAGCAGATTGATTCAGCTGATCTGCACATCGCTGCACACTTATATAAGCTTAACCGTTCGTGCTTTTAAGCCAAAGCTACGCTAAAAAGAATAACGTTAACTGACATCTGGACGTGACTCTCCGCAATCTCTGATGAAATCAATTGGGTGTTTGAACGTCTATCCTTAGACAAAAGATTACAGGGGTTCACCCAGTTTAAGAAATTTCAGATCATAAAAAGCTAATTCTTTTCATTTTTAAGGTATTGTTTTCGTTATAATGTACTGATTCAAATTAGTAATCAATAATAATTGTTAATTTTACTACTCTGCAAATCTGGTGCTGGCGCGGACGGAGCAGGCGCGGGCGCGTGTCAGGCGCAATCATCAAACATATTTCAAAGGAAGCCGGTGCCACATTCCCTACCGTCTTTACTATGTGTTTTGAGCGGATATTTGCATGTATTCACATACGATTTAATTAGAAATGGTGGCCTGTCATGATTTTGGCTAATGCAGGACACTACTGAATGATGCGCATCAGAGGGAATTTAGAAGTGGGTATACGCAAAGCCGACGGATTAAAAAATGAGTATGCACAGGTACTGCACTACACCACTAAATATTACCCTACTCAATAGCATTAACACAGGCGTAACTCCCTTCAAACTTGATCTGGAATGTCTTTTTTTCTGTCACAACTTCTCGAACAGGTGAACACACGGACAAACACAAAAATGAAATCGTTTGCCTAAAAAAAGTATTTAGAACAGGTTCATATTTTTAAAAAATGTAGTTAATATTTGCCTCATTATTGATTCATCTCATCCACCCGTGACCCACCCGCAAATAATCAGAATGCATTTTTTTTTATTACCCGACCCACCCGGCCCGCAGATTATCCGCAGCACCCGCGGATATAACCGCCATCCGCGCATCACTAGTGCGCGCACACTCAAAGCGCGATCACAGAACGCGCCTCTCAGTCAGTGTGCGAATACAGAGTTCTCTCCCAGCTAACACAGTTACGTCGTGACAACGTTACTGGACCGGACCATATTCGTCGCAGCGACGTACCAAATAACGTTCCAGCGACGTAACTTTGTGATTCCCATATTCGTCGTGGCGACGTTATTTCGGACGTCGCTGGAACGTGGTGATTACGTCTCAAGGACCAAACTATCACGTTGTGAGGACGTCACTCTAAAGGACCAGATTGGTCGCACCGACGTACCAAACAACTTACCAGCGACATAACTTTGTGATTCCCATATTCGTCGTGGCGACGTTACAGTGTTACGTTGGTGGGACGTGACAAGTACGTTCAATACATCAATCAATACATCAGTTCAATACATACATGCAAACCATTACAAAAACATTACATTCTAAACATTAAATGAGCAAAAACAGTGCATTCATTTATTAATCAGCATTTATTCAGTGTTATTTCTACAAACACTAAGCGAATACATTTTGAACATTACACCTATTCTTTAACCATGCAAAGTGTTACCAAGTCATGAGCACAGATAATTCAACACATCAATACATAAATCATGTAAATTTTACTTACTTAATTTAACTGTTTTAATTTTACTGAAAAGTTACTTATTATTGATGGGTATAGTTAAAGATTTTATCTGTAAAAATGATCAATAATTACAATACTCATTGACAACTCCCTATAATCTGGTATCAATTCAGTAGTGACCCTTTAAGTTAATTTGTTTCCTGAGTGTCCTGTGTATGAAACACCTGCTACAAATATCTGATGGTGATGTGCTTCAATACTGCTTCACTATCAAAAGCAAAACCTAAACAATCATTACCTCCCCGAGTACTCTGATGTCGTTCTTCCTCCTCTTCGCCATCTTGAGCCTGTACTGCCAATATCGTTCTCTGGCACCTGAAAGGGAGGATCACCCTGTTAATGTTGCTAATGTATGTACACAATCAGTCAAAAATCTGCAGTCTTTGTGTTTCAGTGTTTTTCGATAGAAGTCTATTCAAGTCTATTTAATCAAACTTACAGTACAAAACTGTAATATTGTGAAATATTTTTAACTTAAAATGTTTTCTATTGTTTTTCAAAATACACTTTAAAATGTATTTCATTCTTGTGAGGCAAAGCTGAATTTTTCAGTAGCCTTAACTCCCAGTCTTCAGTGTCACATGATCATTCTCATATGATGAATTGATGCTCAAGAAAGATTTCTGATTATCAATGTTTTGAAAACAGTTGTGCTACTTAATATTTCTGTGTAAATTGTGGTTTTTCAGAATTGTTTTATGAATACAAAAACAAACAAAACAAAACAATTTTTTAATCTTTTGTAACATTATAAATGTATTTACTATCACTTTTGATCAATTAAATGCATCCTTGCTATTAATGTCTTCCCAAAGAAAAAAAAAATCTTAGTGACTCCAACCTTTTGAACTGTAGTGTACACAAAAATTTAGGCAGCACAACTGTTTGCAACCACACCGATAATAATCAGAAATGTTTCTTCAAATCAGCAAATCAGCATATTACAATGATTTTGAACACTTACAACTGGAGTAATGATGCTGAAAATTCAGCTTTGATCACAGAAATGATTTACATTTTAAGATTAATTTCAAAGTTTGACCAACAGTATACATTACTACATTTAAATGAAAACACATCTTGTAATAAACAATGCACACATTCTCAAAGAACTTACGTTCTGATGATTACTGCCTTCCCTCACAGCTGCCTTCTTCAGTCATTCCCAGACTTCCTCATTTTTCACCTTTCCTTTGAATCTACACAAAAAAATAACAGAGAATTTGGATAAGTCACCCCAGACTTTTTTTGATGGTGGCCACAAACTGTCAAGGTGCCTTTTGAAATCTTAAGTGGTTCTCCAGCTTCTAAAGTAAAGGCAGAATCTGGGGCCTTATTCACAGAGAATTTTATCTTACCACTATGTGTCCTAGCTAGGATATTTAGTTTAAAACCTATTTACAAAACTCTTAAGAGTCTACAATATCTAAAAAGAGGGTTCAGTCAATGCATAGACCAGGGATCCTCAAATCTGGCCCATGAGATCCACTTTCCTGCAGAGTTTAGCTCTAACCCTAATCAAACACATCTGAGCATGCCAATCAATGTCTTCAGGATCATTAGAAAATCACAGGCAGGTGAGTTTGATCAGGGTTGGAGCTAAACTCTGCAGTGGACTGTCCATCCTGGGTAAGATTTGAGGAACCCTGGCATAGACTTTCTTTTTTGTTAAATTTCCACACTGTGCATGGGTTGGAGCTCTTAATACTGAACTCTCAAAGTGCACCAGATTTAGACAAATTTAACTTTAAACTGTACAGTACATTATTTCTTACACAAGACCATGGCCCCAGATCCCCCAGGCAGACCAAGGTCCAGCTATCCTCCATAGTCTCAAAAAAATCCTGTGGGAAACACAGCAAAGTGATTTTGTGTATGATTTAGGCATAGGGCTAGAGTAGGGCTGCATGATAAATTGCATGTAATTATCATGCGCATATAGTCAGAAAGCCAATTTCTTTGATTAGTAGTAAATTTCCATCACGTGCATTCAGCTGGAACGGCAATTTATACATGGAGTCGTAAATCACTCACAAGCTTTTCTCTGCAAAATGGAACTTATTTTTGATCCCAAGTGATCAATTTTACTATATGAAAATTTTTGGGGGTATAATATGTCACACTTTTACTTTAATTTGCTGATTTACATAAATGAACTATAGTGTCCTGCACATTAATAAAAAAAATAAATAAATAAAAATTATACTAGTGTCTGAATAATTTTTGATTTGACTGTATATCTTTCAGTTATATCTACACTTAGTTTTTGCTTAACACTTACACCTAAGTTTTCGTTACTTTCACTGTTCATGTTTTGCTCTATGGTACATCATCTTTAATTTATTAGCATTAGAGCTGCTCCATTGCAGCAGCTACTGTAATCATGTGTTTTGTTGTAATAATGCAGGGAACTACTTGTTATAAATCTCCTAACAGTGATATTTTCACCAATAAAGTTGTGTTTTATATTTCTGAATTAGTTTTAATCCAAATTATGCATGTGCTAAGTGAGTGAACATCAATAAAGATCACACAACAGAATTGCACTCCCCCGCCCCCCTCTCTCTCCCTATCTTTAGATAACTTGTGCATTGTTTTACTTATTTGTTTTTGACATATCTGACAGAACTACAAACTTCTGAGTAATGTCTGTAAGAAAACTATATTAACTCGTCAAGCTCGTACAGTACCTCATACCGGTATCGGTGCCCCCCTAATTTTTGATCTGGAAGTGATATCTATCTAGTTATGAGTAAATTGTAAAATCCAACCCTGTGGATTACCTGCCTCTCCTCCAAAGCATTTTGTCGTGTGGGTCCAGGAAGGCTTCTTGTATGTCTGGATATCGATGCGCAACTCTTTCAACCATGAGAAATGCAGTTCCAGCGTGTCTTCACATCCAGGGCAACAGAATGGTCAGGCAGGCCTGAAATATAAACATATAAGCCACTAAAATCAATTTAAATCTATAGTTGTGCCTGAGTGACACTAAAACAATGAGGTTTAGTTTTTCACCCAGGATTCGCTGATTCCTATGAAACAGTTTTGTGATGGATTATCTCTTGATCCTGGATCCTTGCAGCCATTCATTTGGAGGTGGTTTGGATGATATGCAGTTATTTCTATAGAGGAAAGAATCAACAATACAAAAACACCAATAGCAGCATTGCTGGTCCTGTAGCTTATATCAGTTTTTCAGTACTGAACAAGTCAGGAGCCAAATCAGTACCTGTTCTCGATAATCATCCCTACTCATAATCATAATAGTTGTCGGCTTGGTGCTGCCCAGACTGTCTCTCCACCTGCTGACAAAAATGTTAATTTTACAACAATGAATAAAACATTTAGTCTACTAGACAGTAACAAATGAGCATCTTTTCTTATAAGCAACTTACTGAATCATTGCCTGGTTCATTGGCAGTCAGGACCTAAAGAAAATTAACCACTTGTTTATTAAAAGAAAATTAACCACTTATTTATTAAAAGATTTGTTAAAACGAACGTATCAGATCTTATTTGTGAATGAAAGGTAACGTTAACTAGCATAAAAAGCATGTAAAAAACACCTTTAACACCAAAAGTGAGCAAATGACACAATTTACAGTTCTGTTGCTCGAGGGGAAAATGCGGAAATTATTGTTCCCACATACACTGAAGGTGATTTCGTTAGCCTCGAGAGCAACATAAAGCGAGAGTGGCAGGCAGTCAAACAAGCTATTACGGTTGAAGTTTTAATTTGACAGTGAATACTGTATAGTTTATTGTGTTACATTTCAAACTAAACTAAAAAGAAGGAATACAATTTTATCTCTTGATTTTAGCAGTTAACGTTACCTCAGACCGCGACATAAGCGAACCAAACATGGCGTTTATTTACAAAATTAATATAGAAAACCTACGAAAATACAAAACACTACTCATCTTACATGATATCTAACGTTATATCAGCAAAAACGATGAATAAAAATAGATTTATAGCACTTACCTTTTCCTTCGTGTCCGTCTGCTGGAAGTTGACCGTTAAAGTGATGGGCACGCGCACTTACGCAGTACTCAAAAAGTGACGTGCGCTGATTTAAATGTTCACTTGTCCCATGTCGTTTTACAATAAATTTCTTCTGTCATTCACAAGCATAAATTATTGATATTCGCTAACAAACTATTTGGTTTTTGTTTTGTCATTAATTTTATGACAAATATATATCTACATTTTAAATGACGGCATAATTATTATATTTCTATAACAATTCATGCCATCATGCAAAACGCTTGATTAATTCAGTATATTTCCCTTATTATACGCTATCCAAATGGTATACACCTTAAAAAGATAGACCAAATACATGTAGTGCAATAATATGAAAAGTTATTTGCAGACCAGCTGACAATGTCGCTACAACGTTCACATGTGACTAACTACCCAGCTGGCATTTTAACGTGGAGTCAGCGTTGAATCAACGTCAGGTGTCAGTGTTGGATAACCGTTGGATTTTGGTCATGGTTGTAAAAATAATGTTGATTTGACGTACAACTCAAATTTTATTTATATTTCTATGTTGAATCCATAGTTAGTTAACAACACCATTTCAACCATTTGGTATTCAACGTTGTTTTGACGTTGAATGAATGTTTTTTCATAAACTGACATTATTTCAACCACATTTAAACGTTTAAGGTCGGTCGAATGCCAGCTGGGTAGCGACGTCTTTTGAGGACTTGCACAGGACGTTTCTGGGACCTTAGCCAAAATTCTGAAAATGGAACGTTACCTCGACGTCCTCACGATGTTGTCAAGTAATGTCACGCTGACCAAATGACGACCAACTGGCGACGTCCTCACAACATACTGTGTATGCTGGGTAGAGACCATGGGATCACGTCCTTACAACGTTCCCCATGGGACCAACTAGCATCGTCTGTAGAGGACGAGCCCACGACATTTCTGGAACGTCACCAACATTCTGAAGCCTTGAATATCTCTCTAGCATGTATAAATGAAATGTCAGTCTTGACGAATAAATATCTAACACTTTAAATTGTAAGCATTTTATATTTAACAATTGTAAATAAATTGTAAATAAAATACTGGTAATACTGCTATACTATAGAGACCAAGGGACCACGTCGCCACAATGTTCCCCATGGGACTAACTAGGGACGTCTGTTGAGGACGTGCCCACGACGTTTCTGGAACGTTAGCCAATATTCTAAAAAATGGAACTTTACCACGACGTCCTCACAGCGTCACCATAAAGTAATGTCGCGCTGACCAAAGGACGACGAACTGACGACGTCGTCACAACGTACTGTGTTTGCTGGGATGGTGCCCCGATTTTGAACTTCCAAAATGCAAGTTTATTTACCTGTTTGTAAGCACAGTGCAGTGTTAAGGTTAATGTACAAACTGTATATTTACAATAATAAAGTGGCTGACAACAATAAATATTCTTATATATAATAAAACAGCCTCATTTTGAACTGTGCAGAGCTGTAGCTAAATAGTTAGGACTACTATGCTACTGTATTTTAAAGCTGGTCGTTATGGCGGTACTTGGAAAGCCAAATATTTTCTGAGGTGGTACTTGGTATAAAAGGTTTGAGAAGCACTGATCTATACAAAGTGACAATTTATAACCACTTCCTTTCCAAGTATCTATTACTTATTAGGTTGTTGCAGCCCTCAATGCATGATTTTTTGTATTACTATTATGATATCCACTGGCAATGTTTTTAATCCATTTTTTGATTCATACTCAGAATTTGTGCTCTGCATTTAACCCATCCAAGTGTGCACACATACAGCAGTAAGTAGTGAACACACACCCAGAGCAGTGGCATGTGTGTGTGTGTGTGTGTGTGCATGGTTTTGTCTTTTTTTCATATGTATCATTACATTATTCAAGTCGGTTCAAACGCAATGAATGCATTTACAATTATCCGGCAAGGATGCAGCAAAACAATATAATTTACCCGGCCATGCTCTTGGCCAAGCCTGAGGTACATTAAACATAAAAAAAATAATAAATAAAAAAAATAAATAAAAAAAAATAAAAAAAAACATAAAATATAAAAACAAATATGACCAATGCTGGCTCCATAACTTAAACGTCTAAACCTGTCAGGATGGCAGCGCTCCTCTCGCACCCTTGCTATGCGACAGGAGCGGTAATCGGGAACACCTGGTGGCGCAATGGACCTTTATCTCACTTCCTATATCCGGTAAGCGAAGCAATGTATCTCCACTTCTGGTCCCATCGCAACGCATTGAAAACTAATGCGAGAATCCTCTCTTTCCTTTCTTTCGCCGGTAGTACTGCATTCCCAGCTAACACAGTTACGTCGTGACAACGTTACTGGACCGGACCATATTCGTCGCAGCGACGTACCAAATAACGTTCCAGCGACGTAACTGGACGTGATTCCCATATTCGTCGTGGCGACGTTATTTCGTACGTCGCTGGAACGTGGTGAGTACGTCTCAGCGACCAAACTGGCACGTTGTGAGGACGTGTATGGCAAGCCGTTTTAACATTAAATACTCTTTGCCATACTAGTCATAATTAAGTTTTGACTAGTCATAATTCCAATTCCAGATATCTATTCTGCAATTTTGACTCGTCGTAATTGCAATCAAGATATCTACAATGTGATTGTGACTAGTCATAATATGCATTGAAGATATCTACAATGTTAATTTGACTAGTCGTAATATACATTAGAGATATCTATAATGCTTTTATGACTAGTCATATTCTTCCATTAACTTCCATTGGAAAATATTTTCAGATATCTACAAATGAGTTTTGACTAGTAGAAATTGTAATTAAAGATATCTATAAATTAATTTTCACTAGGCAGAATTGTAATTAGAGATATCTCTAATTATAATTTTACTAGTGACAATTAAATTAGAGATATCTCTAATTGAGTTGCCACTAGTGCAAATTATAATTAAAGATATCTCTAATTGGGTTTTTACTAGTCATAATCCAATTGGAGATATCTTTAATTCGTAATTTTTAAAGATATCCACAAATACATTTGTAGATATCTGTAAATAACTACTAGTCGAATTATAGTTGTAGATATCTTGAATTGGATTTTTGACTAGGCAAAACTTGATTAGAGATATCTTGAATTGGAATTCTTCCTAGTCAAAACTTATTTAAAGATATCTGCAATTTAATTCTGGATATCTCAATCGGATTTTCGACTAGGAGGATCTTTCTTTGGAGATATCCGCATTCAGCTTTGTGACTAGGAAGAATCTGAATGTAGATATCTAGAATTAACATTCTGACTAGTCAAAATTATTTTATAGATATCTTAATTGTGTACTCAAACCACCCCTTTGCTAGGCCCCGCCTTAACATGGTCTTCGAGGAGCGCGGCAAAATCTCAGAACGGCCTGACCCGTTTTCAGGTAATAAAATAATTCCTGTAAAAGTAACTATGTAGGTTAACACTGTAATTGTAGCTGCATTATTTGCAAATCACGGGCTTGTTTTGCGTGCATTGCGTTGTCAATGAACAGCTTGTAAGGTAATATATATTATTGCTATATAGTTGTCAGAGATAGCGCCGGAATTTATGCTATCTTTAGCCCCCTTATAATTTACGTTTATGTTTTTCATTTTGTCGTAATGTTGTTTTAATTCATAAATTGCAATGTCAAATTGATATAGCCGATCAGGCATAAGTTATATGGTGTAGCCATAGGCTATTTATTAGGTTTTAAATGTTTATCCGCATTTTTACATATTGCTGTTTACGTATGGTCGGATTTTTAAATGTCAGTGGAAATGTCTAAAGAGCACTGCTCTTTTATAGACTAATTCTCTTATAAATAAAATAGCTATTTTGTTTGGCTCCATCTCCGTGTTCGATGGTAATGTATAATTTTCTTTTATCTTTAATTATGAAAATGTGGCATTGCTGCTACCAAGGTGTGTGCTGGTGTAGTCTGGAAATGAAGAATTCCACGTTGCAATGTACAATATGCTGTTCTGTTGAGTGACCGTACGTGCTTTTTTTTTTCCTCGGACGTGTCGTGGCCAGGATTTCTATACGTCTAATATTCAGGTTTTGTTTTTCTGTTGCTTACGTTAATGTCATATGATGATCGGTCTGTGCAGACTTGCTTCATTACAAAAGCAAGTATGAAAACAGAAAAACAAAATCTGGATATTTTAGGCAATACTAAATTTCCTGGCCTTGATGCGTTTGGGGAAATGTGGTTGAAATGTGTCACCTTACCTTTTGTAGGACACTGCTTTGTAACTGCAAATCTTATACAAGCACAAACACCTGATTAACACACTAAAGAAAAAGGAAAACAAGAAAATGCATCACATGACCTCTTTATCATGCAGGTTTTAGATTTTTTTCTCACAATTGTAAAATTTCTTTTTTCACAACTGTTTTAAATACAGGAAGCAACAACTGTTATGGAGGCAAATTGTGCCATTACAGAAGCAGCAGACAGCTTAAGTATCATTGGTGCCTTGAGATATATATCAAGCCTGACAGAAAGGAACTCTCTTGTCCAGTCAGCTGCAGAGTTCTTTGTGAATGGAAGGTTGACTACGAGCTACCTTGGACCAGTAAGTGCCCAACAATTACAATTTGTTGTTAATTATTCACCCCCCATTGGTTTTCACACCCCAGGACTTTAGTTAACCTCCAGAACTCAAATAAAGACTACTATGCTAACACCTTCTGAAAGTTGTCATGGTAGAACGTATATGAAGGTCTTATGGACTGACCAGAGTAATTAATGACATCATTTTTTTGGGGTGACGTAAATTTTTAAGCCTTTCCTTTCTGACAAAATAGCTATCATCAGCTTGACTTACATTGACTTACAGTGAGTGCTATGTTTGTTATACAGGTTTTCAGAAGGGTTGCAAACTTGGTTTGCTGGAAAAGATGCAGAAATATCCTGCACTTTTTTATGACATGTTCATCAATGAGCAGAGGCCCCTTCAGGCAAAGGATCTTAGCAGTCTTTATGTTAACTTCTCCCCACAAGGGAGCAACAGAAAGGCAAAGGAAAACCAGACTGTATGCCACTGGAGGGACTGGTTGATCGATGTTGAAGGTATGAAATGTTTTTTATGTAAAGTTAAAGGTACACCATGTCATTTTTTTTTTCAAAATGTTCAAAATTTATACAGTATAATGAGTGAATTACTAAATCCATTTTCCAGGTTGTGTTTGTGTCTTGTTCTGAATCACTACGATTACAGTAAATATCAATATTCAGACTGAATGGGACACATGCAGTTAAATTAATAGCTGGAATGCCAACGCTACTTTATGTAGCTTTTAACTTTAATTGTTTTTTATTTGTTTTATGTTATTGGTCCTCTAAAAACAAAGAGTGATTAATAAAAACAGTGACTTAGATTTGAAGAAAAGGAGTGTTCACAATGAAAAATCTGGAAAAAAATATAGAAACAATGCAGTTAGATGTAGTCATAATTAGGCTGGCTAACTCTGTTTAGATCAAAATATCACTGTCAAAGAACTGCACTTACCACACATTTTATAATAGGTTAGAGTCTTTTGAAGTTTGTGATTTTCTGTACATATATTTTGCAGAGGGAGAGAGTGATGCAGTGACTCTTGAGAGAATAATGGAATTTGCCACTGGAGCCTCCACAGTGCCACCCCTGGGTTTCCCCCACCGCACAGAAATAGAGTTCCTCCATCAAGACAGAAAAATCTTTCCAGAGGCCAATACTTGCCTCATTATATTACGACTGCCAATACACAAAGAATATGAAAAGTTCAAGACCTGCATGATGGAGGGAATCATGCAAAGCCCATATTTTGGTGTTGCCTGTTAAATCTAGAGCTGCATCCATAATGGATGGGGTTTTGTTGCATTGTGTTGAGTTTGTATCTTGTTGTCATTGTTAAAGAGGGATCCCAAATATGAAAATTCTGTGACCGTTTACTCAACCTCAAACAGTACCAAGCATATTAGTTTCTTTGTTCTGAATGTTTGGAGTGGAAAAAAAATGTACATTTTTCCACTTTTAAAGGAATAGTTTAACAAAGAAAACAAAATGTTGTCAATGATTTATGACTTACAGAAGTCTTATGCTTTAAGCCTTAATATTACCTCTTTATATAAAGTAATTTTGGGTACAGTTACAACTGAGTACACCTTTTATTAATTTAAAGTTCCATTTAAGAAGCACTTTTAAGTCAAATATGTTTGAGATGTGCATCTATTCCAAAATAAAATGCATTATTCTGCACTGTGCATGTTGGTGTTTATTGTGGAAAAAAACACAGTTACATTGCTCACTTTTAACTGTTTGTTCAGGTTATCTAACTTGTATACCAGCTTTTCATAGAAAAGTATTTTTTCAGTGTCAGCATCTACTGTAAGCATCTATTAATTCTTCAACAGAGCATTGTTGTAGGTAAATCGTTTACATATTAAAATATTACAAAAGAATGACATTCTTAATAACATACTCTAATCTGCAACACTAGTTTGCCAAAAGATTGGCAATTTCTGCACAACACACCTGAAACTTAGTCTTCAAATCTGTGATATGGTCAATAGCATGGGACACAGTTTTCATTTGCTGAGGAGTGAGGTTAATTTGAGGCTGTTCAACAGTTTCAGCTGTGGGCAAATTCTCAGTGCCATGTTGAGCCAGGAGTTCATTTAAATGTTCTGGCCTGTAGGGATCATCTCCAAACACATTGTTGAGAGCTGTGCTGTCATTTCCCATCCTTGACAGCATTCCCTCAGTCCATATCTGTGTTGGTGTTTTATTGTTTTCTGTCCGCAAAGCATGGTAATTCCATACCTCTTTGAAGTGCTGTAGTCTGGCTTGGATCTGTGGAAGAAAAACTATGCCGAGTGAAACTTTGTGAAGGTCATTGCTGGGATCAAGAAGTTCAGAATCTTCAAGACTGTATAGAACATGTAAAAATACATCCCTCCACAAACGTTCTATCCTTTGGTTGTGAACTTATTCCCCAGTGATGTGACTCCGGCGCTGAAGTCCTTGTACAAGGTTCATGAACAAGGCCACTTGTAAGTTTTCACCACTGTGATCTGACCTTACCCTAGAGGCCAGACCATAAAGGCATGTTGCTTGAATAAACTGAGACGGTACAGTACTGGCACAGTTGTCGGTGTTGCAGTTTAGGTATGTGATTAGTCATGAATGTCCATCGATTGCACCATGAATCACAAAGCCCCACCTAAAAGAAAAAAATAATAATAATACAAATGTAAGTTAAGTATTATAGGTAGTACAGTGTGAAGAAACTAACAAAGAAGTGCTACAGGTCCCACTTTTTTTTTTTTTTACAATTCCCAGGTTTCTTTTATGCAGAACATCACAAAAGACACATTAAAATGAAATTTTTAAATAATTAATCAAGTACTGTTTGGACAAATTTTTATTTTAACATGAATAAATGGTGAAAAAAGCAGGGTCTAATAATCAAGAAAATAGGAAGTGTACATAAGGACAACTGGAATATTAGGGACTATAGAGGTGAAATATAAACTACACTGTGTTATACTTAGAACAATTGTATGTACTGTATGTGATGTATTAATTCATAAAGAAAATGCAAGTTTTCTAAAAGTCAAACATTCGTATTGTTTCACAGTACAGACTCTTTCTAACCAGCTTTAAAAAAAAGTCACTGGATCTAAAATGTCACATTTAGTGGTTTTAGGCCAGGACGATATGGTGAACTGTTATAATGATATTGTAGTATTGTGATTTACAATGGCTGCTTAGGTTCACAGTAATGGACTAGTCTGTAACAGATTTATTTAGCATATTTAAGACCAAATACCTTTAAAAACAAATAACTTTTAATTGAAATCAGATGTATAACCAGCATAAATGGCTGGGTTATGCAGGTTTCTAAACATATTTGGCTGTAGAGTCTATAAATCAGAATTGTATAATGCAGCTCTACACTAAGCTATATTTTAGTATCGCAGAAATGCACTGTCACACCATTTTTATGCTGCATTAGCAGAACATAAACTACAATTAAACTAACCTTATGAGGCGCATGTTGCCATCAATGTGCCAGAGACTGTTGGGATAGAGCACATGATAAACTCTTCTAGTCACTGTGCTGCTCCATCTCCTTGCAGCAGCCGCTGGATTGATAAGGACCAACATCTCACGAACCCTTTGGCAGGAAACCTTTAATCCTTCTGCAACCAGAAGGGTCACATCATCTAAAATGTTTGCATTGAATTGGAGAAAATGAAATAATAATAATTAGTTTATGAAGTGATAGGACAGACCTTAAAATGAAATCAAACAAGGCTTACCTCACTTCCAGTATTTGGATACTGCCATTGTAGTCGTCTCACTACATTTTCAAGTTCTCCATCATCCACTCTTGACATTCTGCTCCTGATTGATACACCAAGCAGCTTGGACCTCTTGTACAAGAATGAGGAGGAGCACCCTAACATTCTTGCCATTCGTTTGACTGTGTGACCTTGCTTCATTAAAAATTAAGTTTGGTCACGTGTTATTTGAATGGCCGGTCTACCTCGGCTACCTGCAATTGAAAGTAACATATGTGTTTTACTGGCATGTAGCTCCTAATGGCAAGCAGTATAATATTAGAAAAATTGTGACAAATAAGAATGGAAAGAAAGGAAGGGATGGAACAAAGTAATGGTCTAATTTAATATAAATTATTTTTCAGTCTTGTTTTCTTTAATATAAATGTTGAAGAAATACAATTTCTTTATTATGAGTCATGGAACTTGACCAGGCAAAGTTGAAAAATTAAATTACACTTTGAACTGTTGGAGTGTCTGTTTGTTATTTTTAAACCTAAATATGGTATGTGTGATCTGAAATCTGAAATCTAACCCTTTAATGTTTGCTAAACTTCACACCTAGTGTTCGCTAAACTTAACAAAGCCAATGCAACAAAATGACTTGACTAAGTCAAGTTGTGTTAACAAATCATTTTTTACAGTGCAGTAACTTTCATCAAACATATAAGGTGCGAATTCTGGGTTTGGTCCTAATGACTGTAAAAAACTGTAATGCTTAAGGTTTAATAAGTACCTTACAATATACACATATACATGTATTTCAAGGCTGCAGTTTGGAAAAACCAATGCTGCTGAAATGGAGGTCAAGGGGACTATGAAGAGGCGGCTCCAGCTAGCAGATCAAAAGGGCCGACTTCAGGAGGCAGACACACTCTGTGAGTTTAAAAGTCCCATCTCTTTAACCTTGCATACACATGACACACTATCACATTTCTATCATTTAAATCCTTTAATGGATTTTTATGCTGCACCAATTAGGGTAAACAGCAACACTTGGCAACACTTCCAATATCTAATGTACTTGTTCATTTGTAAGAAGAATGGCATCAATGCTTATATTAGTCACTTCTATACTGTCTCCCCCTTATACCTAGGTTACAGTAATCAGCTGATCCAGTCGGTGTCCAGACCAGATGGTGGACCTGCACCCAGGAATGACCACAACACATCCCTGAGTGTCAGCGGAGACCATGTCAACTAGATGGCATATCCCCTGTGAAGACCTCATTGATGGCCCCAGCACAGACCCTCAGCAAAGACTACGAGAACCAGACAAACCCTCAAGACCCTTTTTACCAGCTTCACCTGCTGGCATGATGTGTCTTCAAGCAGAAGTTGTTGGATGGAACATTCTGAATGATTTCAATCCACAATCTGACTTGTGATGCAGCCTGGAATAATCACACCAAGGTTATTCGTTTGGCCAGAGAACTGGTTTCCTGACTGAGCCTGCAGGTCTTGATAATGTTTGGGTTCCTTGTCACTGTTGCCTTTTGGGTTGCTTAGTTGAGGAAACCTAATATTCAGTAACATTATTGACTTGACTGCACTGACACCTTTGGATATGAACTGAATTTATATAATATACAGTGAATATAATTTACTTGTTATTTTGCGGTTTAAAAAGTGTGTTAATGTTATATATTTATATTAAAGTAATTGGTAATTTTATAATTAAAGCCTTTCTAATCTGTTTAAATGGTTGTATGTGTGTTTCTCTGCTGAATTACATTTAGCAGTTTCTGGGCCACATCTGGCCCGGGGACCAAGCCGAGTCTCAGCCAGATCTGCCTTAAAGTGTCTGGGTCAGACCTGGGCCACATAAAATACATAAAAAGTCACTCTACAGTATAGTCGATTTTACAGGGTGTGGGCCACATCTGGGCCAGAGGAAATTGTTTGAGTAGGTTTTCAGTGTGTGAGCCAGTTTTGGGCCGGGGACCCAGCCAGACTTGGGCCAGAACTTAAGCAAGGTTGTGGCACATAGGTGGGCCAGACAAATTTTGCTATCTGGGATGCCTTTGATGTATTTTTATACTGCTGGAGGTTTGATGCCTAGTCAGATTTAAATTTAGTCATGTGTTAATAAAGATATTCCTATTTCCTTATTCTGGTTGTGGTCGTTCAGACTCTTTTTACTCTGGACCTTAACCAGGTTAAATAAAGGTGGTGGCAGCAAGAGAAGTGAATTGTGAGATTATTTAGCCCAGTGTTATAAATAAAAAAAAGATAGAACCCAAACTGATATTACAATGGTGGCAGCGGTGGAATTTATTATTATTATTATTTTCTTTTATTTGTTTTTGAATTATGGAGTCTGACGAACCAACACCAATATCTAGTAATTCCCTTCCAATAATAATGTCTTCTCAAACCGGGCAGTTTCAGTGCCCTGTTTTTATGAATGAAATGTTTACAGCAGCAGGCCGTGAATGGGTCGACTGGTCTGAGCAGTTCGAGATGGCAGCTGAAGTAGTTGGGATGAGACATTAAAACTTAAGTTTATGTCCTTATTATTATCTGGCAAGGCAAGAGACGTATACAGTGGTCTGACTCCAAATGATAAGGCTAATTATCAGAGTCTAAAAGCTGCCATGACCAAATGTCTACAACCCTGTGATAGTGATGAATGGAACCGTGTGAATTTTACATCATGAAAGCGTTCACCTGGTGAAACCGCTAGAGAGTTTGGCAATGCGTTGAGGCGCTTAGTGGAAAAGCATATCCCTATATAATAAAATCAACTGGATTAGACATTTCATTCTAAACCCAAATTCTTTATGGAATTTTATACCTAATTTAGTTTTTTCTAAATTAGGGGGTCTTAGATTTCTCTTGATTTGCAATTATAAAATTGATAAAATTATTTTAACTTATCCTGCTTTCATAAACAAATGTTGCTGGTTTGGTCTCTATTGTATAAACACAACTTCTCATCCCAATACGTACCTAATTTGGAATAATTACAATATATTATATAAAAATAAATCTTTATTTTCTGAAAAGCAAATATTAAATCAAGAAGGTTTGTTACTCACTTACTCTGAGTTTCTACTGTCCATGAAATTCCAGTAACACCAAAAGAGTTTTCTATTGTCACGGATGCAATTCCCACAGGAGTCTTGGTGTTATTCAAAGCTAAAACCCAAAACAGTATTACACCCCCCTCTGCAGTCGATCTGTTTGATACCAATATTGGTAAACTCTGTTTTGCCCCTGGAAGTACAAATGTTAATGTCGCGATTTAGCTCAAAGGGAAATGTATATAAATAATTACAATTAATTATGATTAATTACAATTATTTCTATCAGCTGCCAGTAGTAACTGTAGCAGAATCAATTTTCCATCAACTAATCTGTTCGCCCAACGAACATTCAGCATAGCTTATCATCAACACTAAGAAATGATATTTTCTTGGCCACAGAAAATAACTTTCTTAAAGTACTGTTGTATTAGAGCATGTAGCTCGAATCGGAATCGTAAAGGGACATTCATTTGCAAGGCAGAATCAGAATCAAAACTTATGTAATTTGTGCACAATAGTTTATTAACGAAGGACTAACACATAACTAATCTAAACAAACAAACACAAAGTCACTCATACATGGGGGAAATGGTCAGTGAGAAGCAGTTAGAGAGAGACAAGGAAATGAAGCTATGAAAAGAGTCAGTTAACCACCTGCTGTGAAACCATCAGTGCTGTCTACAGCTTATACTAAACCTCTGTTTGTTTAGTTAAGTGTATGATACTTGCATTGCCTTGGTGGTCGAACAAGTGTCCAAATGCAGTCTCTGGTGAAGGTCTTGATGGTTTGGAGAAGTGGTGATTTTGGAATTGCAATCACGTTCTTCCGGGTCTGAAGAGTGATGAACTCCAAAGATGTCCTGACTCGTTGGTGACTGGGAGTTTCTTCCCATGTGAAAAGTGAAGAAGAACCAAGAGCTGAGAGGGACCCAGCTGAAGTCCTGTGATCTTTGAGGAATGGAAAGACAAGGCCGCAAGGCCTGGCGCACGCTTAGGGAAGTCCTGAAGAGTTCTAGCTCATCTTCTTAGGTTCTCCAAGAACCACTGACTGGCTGAGGCGAGTCATGAAGATGAATTCCAGGGTTGAGTGGAACTGTCTGGCTCTTTGTGGTCGAGAGCCACAGCTCTGTATGTTGGGCCTGTCGGGCCCGCCGGGCACACCCTGTGCCGGCTCAGGCTCCCCATGGGTTCCTCCACACGGGCAGCAATCAGAAGATGTTGCAGACGAGTGAGACAGAGAAGAGGAAGCAAAGGAAGAGCGAGGGAGGCGGTCAACCGTTTGCCTTTAAGCTCTCTGGAGGCTGCGCCTCCAGGAGGTCCGCGAACCAATGGTAACTTTCACCTTTGGAGGGAAAGTTTACGACTCTTTGTCTGTGAGCATGGGGGTGTTAGTTGCTTTGGGGGGTTGTCTTCAAAACTCCAGCATATAGCTGGGTTGTTGGTTTTAAAGATTATTTGTTAAATGTAACAAATAACTGTATGTCTGATTGGTTCAGATGCTACATTAATAAAACAATTCATTCTTTACTTCAAAAAAATATTGTTTCTACTCCAAACTGTATAATTTATTGGAACAGGTTAGTTAAAGGTTTATTATGAAAGTCCATTTGGACCAAACAAATACTTGTTAGTAAATAAAGTGAAGGAAGTAACATTTAAAACTGTACACAGATACTATCCAGTACATAATTTTCTAGTTAATTTTAAAAATGATATTGATTTGAATTGTTCCTTTTGTAATCTGATGACTGAAAGTTTGTTTCATTTTTTTTGTCATTGATCTCATGTTAAAACATTTTGGAAAGATTTGACTAGATTAATAATTGATAACATTGACTCCACTTTTTCTTTGTGTTTAGATCATGTTTTCTTTGGTTTTACTAAAATCCCCTCAAATAAAATGAAAGAGTATTACATTATAAATTTGATGTTAATCTTTGCTAAATTTCACATTCACAAGTGCAAGTATAGTAAAACCAAGCCGTTATTTTTGGTTCTTGAAACATAATTAGAAAACAATTAAGACTGTTTCCATTTATGAATCCTTTAATATATTTACATAATGTTTGTATGTGTTTTATGTTTTTTTATGTGTACAATTGTAGTTTGACTGTACTTTGACTGTGTTTATTGAAGTGTATTGTTAATAAAAAATATATAATTACATATAATTATATCAATAAATAAATAAAATAAAAAAGAAGAAGCCGTTGCGCACATACTGCACATTACTAGAGCACCTGGAGTCACAAAAATACATTTACAGGTAAGTCTGAGTTTAACCTGAGATCTGTTTAGACGCAAAAAAAAATTAAATAAATAAAAAATCAATATTATAATGAACTTACCGTAATACGATAAACCATTTATTTATTTATTTCTGATCATAGACATTGATAAGATGCTTTTGATTTCACTCCAGAAAGAAACAGCCAATGAATGTGATGACGTTGCCCCTACAGACCACTTACTATATCAATGTACTAGAAGTGACAGTTAAAAAAATAAAAATAATAATAATAAAAATGTAAAAGATTATCAGTTATTTAAAAAAATAAATATCTAAACATTCATATGTGATGTATTTGTGATGTTACAGAGTGACACAATGAATCATATTTAAAGCTGTTGTTACAGTTGAGGCTTCATTCACTATATTTCACTTGTGATTCTTGTCAACAGACGAGACACTCAGTAGTTTTTCTGATCTAGTGTCACTTGAACACAAAAATAAGTAATAAATTGGACAATGTTCATCCAGATGCATTTATTTAGTTTGTAGTAATGCTGAGCATTTAACCATTTTGGATGATCTTGTTATTTTCTTAGTGTTTGTTGTAACATACGGGTGTTTTTATTTAAAGTTCTGCAATGAGCTGAAATTGTGTGTCATTTGATCATCTTCATTGTGTAGGGTATCAGTGCGAATCAGACAAATAGAAGATTCGATCAGAACATTTGGTTGAAACCAAAGAGCCAAATTCCACAAAGGGGCCAGGACCACGTCATAAATCTGTCCAGGAAACCCTGGCGCCAGCCAGCCAGAAGTAAGCCTAACCAACCAACTTTCACAGCTTTGAACAACTTGCAACATTAAAACAAGAAGAACACAATTATTGATAATCCCAATTCAGGAAGGAGATTGTCAATATTGGGGCGAGAAACCCAAGATTAATGGTCAAAGATGCAGCACATCAGGACCATCACATGAGGAAACTTTGTTGGGTGGTGCTCCCCCACCCAAGACAAGAACCAGACCAAGTTCCTTCTAAATTCCTTTGTTCCTTGGAACATGCCCTTAGTTCACAGAATGGCAGAGACTGTCCATTTTACCTAAATATGCACCAAAATGATGCTTAAAAGGACTTATGAATGAACATCAGACCATTGAATAACTCCCTACTATGTATGTCACCCACACATTTGTCTATTATGTTCTAATCACTCGTTGTGTATGTCCTTTTTAATAACTATTGAATAGCTTAAGGGTTTATATTCATGTTTGGTATGTATGAGTTTGAAAATTCATGCTTTGAATGTTTCCACCAATCAATTCATTGTCAAATGCGTTGTATTCATGTTATAGGAATCATGGCCAAATTATACTCTGCAAGAGCGGGAAAATTCTGACCATGTGACTGATAAGATAACGTGCTGATTTATGTTTTGGGAGGAGAAACATGGCAATATCCCGAGTTAAGACAACATCTAATTGGTCAAGACACCATTTTGGGATGTGTCCAAAACTGAGTTTAAAACCACAGGACACCATCAAATTTTGCTTTTAGTTTGGGCTTTTTGCTATTTCCATCGCTCCTAGCCATGCTTTTAGCCGTTGCTTTTAGCTTTTAGCTTTTAGCTTGGTCTTCGCCATGCTTTTTGCGTTCTTTGAACGTTTCCTGGCTTGCACGCCAGCCACTCCTCTAGTGAAAACATGAGGAGACCGTCACATTTCTTTCTTTTACTTTAATCTTTTCTTTCCGTTGAGAGTTTCGTGTTCTAAGTTAAGTTTTGCCGCTAAGCCGTCCCACATAGCAATTGACATCTGGCCCAGCTCTGGGCCAAGCAAGGAGTTACACTTGGCCCAAGTACAGCAAAGAATTACGGCCCTTGTTTGGCCCAGATCTGGACTACAGACGTGAGCCACACATGAGCCATAACTGGCCCAAATCTCAGCCAAACAGTAACTTATAACCAGCCCTGAACTGAGCCAGAACAAGTTTTAATAGTGCTACACAATCTCAGGCTTCAGTAAACCACATAGAGACCAGTCTTAAACCAGAAACCCCAAAACTGAGCCATGTCTAAAGGTGTAACTGTGCTTTACTGCTTATTGATGGATCCATGGCTGAGTTGGTTTTTGTTTCCTTTTTTAGGCTCAGTTTTGGGGTTTCTGGTTAAAGACTGGACTCTGTGTGGTTTACTGAAGGCTTGATTGAGTCCCAGATAGCAAGAGAGCAGGTGAAAACCATTGAATCAATGTTTAAAATAGTTGATTTGTCAATGTTAATGTCATTAAAACAATTAATGTTGAAAAGAATGTTGACATTTCAACAAACCACCATTACTGTGATCAATGATTGCTTTAGTTGGGTCCTTGATTCTTGATTTTCATTATATCAATTCTTGTTTTGTGCTATAATGGTATTTCAATATAAACACTTACGCTATTGAAAAGAGATGTTTTAAAATTAAATGAAAGTAGATTACTTTTTGCAATGGGTGGCAACTGGCAATAAAGTTGAAAAACAATTCTAAATAACATTGATGAATGTCATTACCGACGTAAATCTTCTGTACCACGAATGCAAAAAAAAAAAAAAAAAATCTGTGATAGCCGATGAAAAGATTTAGACATGAACACTCAACATACACATCGCAACAATGGTGACAATCACCAAACTAATTCAGATAAACAGATCAACTGCAATGCATGCTGGGAATCATGAATGACTTTTTACTATATTAATACCCAGCATGCATTTCTGCATAGAATTTTATTTTGCTGATTGTCACCATTGTTGAGTTTCATACGCTGATTCTTGATGTCTAATTGATTCAGTAATCTAAAGTTTTTTTGTTAATACATAAAAGTATGATAGTGGTTTTATTGAGCTTTACTCTCACATTGCAGTACCACACCATCATTCAAAGCCCAATGCACTTGTGAGCTATTCATTAAATAACCTTGCAATGGTTACAGTCTCCACTACCATCTAATTGCAGCAGAGCTTAGTTTTCATTGTCTTAACATGTTTTCACACAATGTTACAACAGACAAAGAAAATCTAATGTTAAAGTACAAAGAGTCAAGAGCCCAACTAAAGCGATCACTGATCACAACAATGGTGGTTTGCTGAAATTTAATTTTTTGGTTCAACATTATTAGTAGGAGCAAAAGTTATATTAATTCAATATCATTAACATTGACAAATCAACTACTTTTAACGTTGATTCAATGGTTGCTTGGGGGTAGCACTAATAAAACTTGTTCTGGCTCAGTTCAGGGCTGGTTATAAGTTACTGTTTGGCTGAGATTTGGGCCAGTTATGGCTCATGTGTGGCTCACGTCTGTAGTCCAGATCTGGCCCAAACAAGGGCCGTAATTCTTTGCTGCACTTGGGCCAAGTGTAACTCCTTGCTTGGCCCAGAGCTGGGCCAGATGTCAATTGCTATGTGGGGTGTCTCAGACTTCGTGCCTGCCTCAAAACTTCAACCAGCGTACACGACTCCATCCTCCAGCCAACGCCCAAGACATCACCTCCAACGACCACAGACTTCCAACCAATCAGCAACCTTGGGGAACCCCTTTCTGCAACGACGTCATCAAAGGAAACCCCTTAACACAAAGGCAACGCAAGTACAACCTCCAGATTCTAGCTGAACTGGTGCATTAATATAACGTTTAATAACCTCATTAAGAAACTCAACGCGAGGGTTAATTAAATGATTGATGGTTGTTCAGGTCTAAGCAATTGCATATACTTATGCTATAAACTTGGGATTTCATATTTTCACTCTTCTAAACTCACTCTTTCCTCCTCTCTCTCTCTTTCTGCGACTTGTATGAATGTGTGAATGCGCGTCTATGTGTTAGATTAGTTTATATGTCTTAGGTTTTTCCAATAAATTCCTATTTATATTGAAAAGAGAAGTATCTTGTGTTTTGTGCTTATAAATTAATGTCTTAAACTGCCGACCTTGTTACCGTGCTAAGAAATAGTGTTTTCACTATATTTTGGATATTAGTCCAGTACAGAATTGGTGTTATACGGCTCGCCAAATTAATCACTGGCCGATTTATTGGTCCGCTGTAAAACGGAGATTCTGTTCAATCTTAAATGATTCCCTTTGAGCAAAATTGACTTCTGTAGATCCCCTACAGTATAATGGTGGAGAATGCGGGCAGTTTAATCTAATTTTTAGGCATAAACCAAGTTATTTCATCTTTTCTATTGCTGCGGATGAAAGATGAGAAACTTCTGAGTCGATACGTGTGTGTGACGTAAGCAGCGCGCGGCCGCTTGAATGACTGAACGCTTGAATGCATGAGCGCAGAGAAGGCTGCAACTCGAGTTCGCGCCTCTCTTATAGACTGTAGTAAATGAATTCAAAGGTAAGATCTGAGATCGTACAATAAGGTCGAAATTGAGCGTGTTCCTCATTTTCTGTAATGCCTTGTTTATAGCTGAATTGATGTCATTGCGTGTTCCAGTGTCATTCAATAGCTATACTCCCGACCAGGGAATCTCAGTCACCGTTAGCTGAACAGAGCTAAACTGCAGTAATTCAAAGGGAAATAAATCGACGGATAAAAATAGTTTGAGCGTGTTCCTCAATCTATTTCTAAGGCCTTATTGTTCATAGATTGATTGTCAGTGCGTGTTCCATTGCCAATTCAACTATGCTATTCGACTCCCTGGGTTAAACATTAGAAATAATGCTTGCCTGTTTGTGTCTGTTCACTAAGTGAATTTAAGATACATATCTCGTGTTACACTACGTGTGTGATCTGAATGGGAGTGTTTTAAAAGCTTGATCAAGTAAAGTTAACTTTGAACCAACAGCGAAGAAACCCTGTTGTGTTGTGTTGTTTACGTGCCCAGAGAAACTGACACGTAGATTTACGATCCGCCGAGATCGATATCCTTGTTTCCCCTATTGTAGCGCCAAGCTGTATTTGAATACATTTCAAATCTAACTCTAAACGAACTAAGAGTTAAAGCGCCACATCGCAAAAGCAACTAAAAGTGGTGTTATTTGTACAGTGTTGAAATGCGCCGACATTTCATTTAACATGCTTAACTGTACTTGCAATGCAACATTCATGTGCTTAGTCCACTAAAGTTTGTTTGGTTGCCATAGTTACGATCGTGACTCGGAAGTCTTAACCTACTTCCGGAGCAACTCTGAACTGCGCACGCGCAGCACGTCGACGTCATACGTAAACAAACTCTACGGCGTTGCTAAGCTAACGAAACCGTTGTGTTTACATTGAAATCTATGCTAAAGATTAGCCTCAAAGGTTAGCAGTTAGCATTAACATCTAGTGGTTGTATACAGTGTGTTTGGGTAAAGCTAAAGTGATTTAACCCTTTGAACATCTTAACTAATACACCAGTTGGTCTCTTTCTATTTCTTATTTCTCCAATTTCTCACTTTTTACTACTTATTTGCATTTTACTAGAAATGGAAATACTGCTCCACAATTATTAATTGTGCCAAATTCAAATTTAATTCAAACATTAAATTTATTTGGAATCATTCAGATTTCCTCATCAGGTCATTTCATATGATCATTATTTCTAGTATTCTTTTACGCCTAACAGTTAATCATTGTAGGTAAGAATGAGCCTTGAACTTTGTTTAAGTAAACTTATTCTACCTAACTGATTTATAACCCTTACTAATAGATTCTATTCAGAATCGCACTTACTCTTATTGCGTTTTACCCTTCCTTCTTCCTGTTTGGCTATACACTTAGCCTCTATATTTATTTATTGATTTCCTCTTTCATTTAATTCCATTTTGATTATTTTGCCATTTATTACTTTCAGTTCCACTTTATCTTACCTCTCTCTTTCCTCCTGGTATCCTAGTTCGGGAACGACACACCTGAGCCCTTAACAGGAGACATTGTTATCCCTCGCTACAAGTTCGAATAAATTAGGAAGACAACTCTCTTTCACTCAAATTTTATTGTTGTTTCATTAGTTGTACGGCAACTATTAACAACGCTATACTCGTAGTTGGGCATAACAGCAACACAGTCTGTGAGTGGACCAGATCTACTCTCCTTTCCTGTCCTTCTACTCAAGTCTCTCCTGTTCTCTTCTGCTTTCTTCCCTCTTCACATTTTTAGGGACCTGTAAGAACCATCAATCGATTCTAAGTGAATGAAATAAACAATCTTGTCGAAGACGAATTATCCTTATGAATTTGATTGTAACCAAACCCTCCTTCATTCTTCCTAACCTCCCTGCATTTTAAAACGCATTCCAAATTTTTGCATCTCACCAAACGCTGAGATCAATTAATAGAGATAAGTGTCGAACAACCGTCGCTTTCGAAGCATCCCTGGTAGGCGGTCCAACTGTAAGGTGTACGGTGTCAATCCTGTCAGACTAAGAAAAGAGATATCAACATTATTATTGTATTCTTTTGTCTCAAACAGAGATATAATAATATTGTTTACCTTCTTGATAACAAAATCTAATCGGAAGATTCCCAATGGCAAAGGAATTGATTTATTACACTGAATTGTGTTTCACCTTTCTCTCTTTTTCCTCTTCCTCATTAGAGTGACGAAGTCTTCACATCCCTAGTCTGCCTAGACACCTTGAGACCAACACATCCATCACCACACTTCAATAGTGGTTCACAATCACTGACACAACATTTAGTTGTCCCACCACACATAGGCTTCTACACCACACAGATCTGTGTCAGTCCCTCTTCTCCTCAGCGCGCCAACATGCAGCATACTGCAGACCCCATCGCCCAAAGGGAAGATGTGAACACTTGGCTGAGAGGCATGACAGAAAGCCTCACCCCCAAGACCTTTGAACTGTTATTATTTCTAATAATAATCCTAATCCTGAGAAGACTCCTGACACATGATCCAAGCCAGAACAACAACCATGAGGAGCTAGTCAAGATCACAAGCTCCCTAAGCTATGCCTTCACAGCCCAGCTGCACCTGAGCGACAAGCACATCACCCACCTCCAAGAGGAGCTGACACGTGCCCAACGCCGCATAGACAAGCTGGACGTGAAAGTTCAAGATCAACTCAAAGCACCCAACGAGAGGGAGCAGGAAACAACAGAACAAGTTAAGAAGCTCCAAGCAGCCCTGGCAGCAGCTCAACGTGACCAACAACAAGCAAACGCTGCCCAGAAAGACCTGGTAAACAGACTTCAGTATGCCGAACAGCTACTAGAGAAAGCCAAGAAAAACATCAGAGACCAGAATGCTGAAATCAGTGCTTTAGAAGACCACCTTGAAAGGTACAGCACTGAAATAGATAATCTGACCCAACATCTAGATGATGCCAACGACGAGCTCTGCATGGTCAGAAAAGAACTCAAACATGCTTATGAACTGAAACAAGAGCCAAGAAGGGAGAAACATCCCTCAGCCTCACCACTGCTGAGCAGAACAGACTCCCACGTCCAAGAACTGGCATCCAATGAAAGAAGCGAAGAGCCACAACCCAAAACCTCACCTGCCTTCGCCACAGAATTCTTTCCTGTCCCCGAAAGAACAGACCCCATCCAAGCAGACCTCCAAGCTGCACATGGGATGACCATCAAAGACCTCAACAAGCTGTCTAACAACATCTGCAAGTTCAACCCGAACTCCAAAGAGAGCCACGACATCCAGGCTCACCTGCAAGATATCGACTTTCACCTGGAAATGAGACCTCATGTGACTGACAGAGACAGGTTGTACCTCCTAAGAGCCACGTCAAGTCCCGAGGTACGAAACTTCCTAGATCGACAACTCAGTCACACAAAGTCAAATTACCAGCTACTTCGTGAGGTCCTGATTAAAGAGTTTACAGACCCAGAGTCTGCATATGGACTGTTAACTGCTTTAGAAACCAAACAAGGTCGACAAGAGACTCCACAAGCCTACTACAACCGGCTCCGACAAGCCTACTTTGGTGCACACAACAAACCTGACCTTGAAGAGGATGTGAACTTCAAAAACCTCTTTCTAAAAAATCTGCACCCTGGAGTCAGTCGTCATCTAGGCGTCATGGCCTGTCCTCGCTCCATGACTATCCAACAGTTGCGTGACCTAACACAGAAGGCCTACAACAAGCAAAAGATGGCCTTAAAGAAAGGTAACAAAACACCCACACTCTTGAACTCTGTCACCAAAGACTCAAGCCTTGCACTGGATGACACCCAGTGGCATCACGACACCAGAGTCCTCCATCAAGAGCACAGAGAACGTGACCCCCATTTCCACGACAGCTATCAGCCCAGCCGCTGCGAAAAGCCATGGGACAAGCTACGCTTCTCAGAAATCCCAAAAGAGAGGATCAACTGGAAACCTAATTGGACGTACAAAGCCAATCAAACGTCTCGTCCAACTAGAGTGGGTAAACGACGACAAAACCCACATCAGCACCACTCAGACATCCATGGTGCTAAGTATCCACAAGAACAACATGGCTTACCATCAGAAGACATGGAACAAGTCATGAAAGAACTGAAAGAGTTCCTTGAAAACCAGCTAGACACAAATGACTAGAAACATGAGTCATGTTCGCTGTGACCAGCGACAGAACGGAAGGCCGGCGATCACCTGGTACACCACCATATCAGAGATGACAATCACCTGTTCATCAACCACCCAGAACGAGCAAGTCTCTCACGGCCCACCGTTGATGTAAACCCTGAGGTACCAAACAACATCACCTCAGTCACTATCAGTCACTAAGAAACTGCTAAATGAACTTCAACTCCAAGAACCACATTCATGTCTGTGCAACAGCAACCACCAAAGCACAGAAGGTCGGAAGGTCTGCCACAACCAGAAGGCATCACAAGAGGAATGCACCATAGGAGACCACGTTTGCATCCCAGCTTCACACAGCCATGCCAAACTAAACCTCCGACTGTCTGCTAAAGAACTTCCTGCCTTGCTGGACTGACCCCCATGAGATCCTGGACACGCCCTCATCCAAGCCAAGGATGCAGAGAGCCAGTCTTCACTGACATACAAGAAAAGGGGGGAGCCAAAACAGACTGAAACAGATCTGACCATACACTGCACTACATCATTAACACACAACATAACTACGTCTACTGATAACACATTCAACCAACATATTCTTCCCACAAGGAGAATATTCAAATCTTAGCTTAACGTAGTTTACACCCATCATGCAGGAACATGCAATTATCCTCACCACAGGTAGAACACCTGACACTAAGTCAAGGTACATGACACCCTAGCTGCACACAGCATCCTAGCACAACAGTAGTTGTTAGCCACACTAGGAAAACCCGCAGCTCCTTTGTTTTTGTTTGTTTTCTGTGACCTATCCCTTTCCTTTCTCTCTTTCTTTAGCAGGTGAAACTCCTAGCCACCCCACTGGGGTCAAAGGTCTGATATTAGGATTGACTCGCCACGCCTAATATCCACAAGCCACTCTAAACTGAATGGAAGCCAAAGAGCTCCATGCCAGATAGGTCAAACCATTTTACCACAAATGATTCACCAGAAATCAAAGGTGACATTATACTGTAGGGGATCTACAGAAGTCAATTTTGCTCAAAGGGAATCATTTAAGATTGAACAGAATCTCCGTTTTACAGCGGACCAATAAATCGGCCAGTGATTAATTTGGCGAGCCGTATAACACCAATTCTGTACTGGACTAATATCCAAAATATAGTGAAAACACTATTTATTAGCACGGTAACAAGGTCGGCAGTTTAAGACATTAATTTATAAGCACAAAACACAAGATACTTCTCTTTTCAATATAAATAGAATTTATTGGAAAAACCTAAGACATATAAACTAATCTAACACATAGACGCGCATTCACACATTCATACAAGTTGCAGAAAGAGAGAGAGAGATGAGGAAAGAATGAGTTTAGAAGAGTGAAAATGTGAAATCCGAAGTTTATAGCATAAGTATATGCAATTGCTTAGACCTGAACAACCATCAATCATTTAATTAACCCTCGCGTTGAGTTTCTCAATGAGGCTATTAAACTTTATATTAAATGCACCAGTTCAGCTAGAATCTGGAGGTTGTACTTGCGTTGCCTTTGTGTTAAGGGGTTTCCTTTGATGACGCCATTGCAGAAAGGGGTTCCCCAAGGTTGCTGATTGGTTGGAAGTTTGTGGTCGTTGGAAGTGATGTCTTGGGCATTGGCTGGAGGATGGTGTTGTGTACGCTGGTTGAAGTTTTGAGGCGGGCACGAAGTCTGAGACACGGTTTAGCGGCAAAACTTAACTTAGAACATGAAACTCTCAACGGAAAGAAAAGATTAAAGTAAAAGAAAGAAATGTGATGGTCTCCTCATGTTTCCGTTTTAGAGGAGTGGCTGGCGTGCAAGCCAGGAAACGTTCAAAGAACGCAAAAAGCAGCGGCAAAAATGATGGCTAAGAGCATGGCTAGGAGCGATGGCACAATGCACAAACTAAAAGCAAAATTTTATGATGTCCTGTGGTTTTAAACTCAGCTTTGGACACATCCCAAAATGGTGTCTTGACCAATTAGATGTTGTCTTAACTAGGGATATTGCTATGTTTCTCCTCCCAAAACATAAATCAGCATGTTATCTTATCAGTCACATGGTCAGAATTTTCCCGCTCTTGCAGAGTATAATTTGGCCATGATTCCTATAACATGAATACAACGCATTTGACAATGAATTGATTGGTTGAAACATTCAAAGCATGAATTTTCAAACTCATACATACCAAACATGAATATAAACCCTTAAGCTATTCAATAGTTATTAAAAAGGACATACACAACGAGGGATTAGAACATAATAGACAAATGTGTGGGTGACATACATAGTAGGGAGTTATGCAATGGTCTGATGTTCATTCATAAGTCCTTTTAAGCATCATTTTGGTGCATATTTAGGTAAAATGGACAGTCTCTGCCATTCTGTGAACTAAGGGCATGTTCCAAGGAACAAAGGAATTTAGAAGGAACTTGGTCTGGTTCTTGTCTTGGGTGGGGGAGCACCACCAAACAAAGTTTCCTCATGTGATGGTCCTGATGTGCTGCATCTTTGACCATTAATCTTGGGTTTCTCGCCCCAATATTGACAATCTCCTTCCTGAATTGGGATTATCAATAATTGTGTTCTTCTTGTTTTAATGTTGCAAGTTGTTCAAAGCTGTGAAAGTTGGTTGGTTAGGCTTACTTCTGGCTGGCTGGCGCCAGGGTTTCCTGGACAGATTTATGGCGTGGTCCTGGCCCCTTTGTGGAATTTGGCTCTTTGGTTTCAACCAAATGTTCTGATCGAATCTTCTATTTGTCTGATTCGCACTGATACCCTACACTTTAATATTAGCAAGCTTCCCATAAAACTTTCCAATTTTCACAGACAGGCATTGTTATCATGGATGATGATATACAAACACAATTTTTCCCCTCACAAGTGCTTAATTTGGAATAATAAATACATTACACACCAAAATAAATCTCGGTTTTTAGTTAATTGTTTTAGAAAAAATGTTTGGTTGGTTTCACAACTGTTGAATTCTAATGGTCACGTGCTTACCTGTGCAGAGTTCTTCATTTCATATACCTGTAAAGGAGTATGTGATGGTAATTAATGCCATTCCCTCAGAACTTAGGAAATTATTAGTAAATGATATAGATGAAAAACCAAATGTTGATTTCTGTCTTAAATTGAAAGGTATAAATATAAAAGAAAAAAAATTTAATAATAATTATCTTAGAAAGATTTGCCAAATTTCTAGTGTTCCTTTAGCCATTGGTTTTTGGAGATCACAATTTCAAGATGTCAATTGGAAAGAAACCTTTAAGATCTCTAGACGTTTTTGTATTACTAATAAAATTAGAGAGGTATCATTCAAGATAGTTCATCGTATTTATCCTGTAATTGCAAAGTTTTGTAAAGACATTGACTTAAAGTGCGTTTTCTGTAAAAAGGAAAATGAGAGTATTGTCCATTTATTTTATGATTGTATTTATACAAAATTGTTTTGGTGTGATTTGTTTTTGTTTTTTTTTGTTAAACAAAGTATTAATATTGAATTGCAACTCAAAGAAAAGGATATTTTATTTTTTTATGAGTATACTGCTGACTTCAAAATTTGGTATATTGTGAATTTACTCATTATGTATGGAAAGTTTTTTATTCATAAATGTAAATGGGCAGTGAAAAAACCTAATTTTACTCATTTTAAAATAGAAATTGGTCACTACTTGTGTACATTAAAAGAAACAAAATATAGCAAAGCAAAAAAAAAAAACGGTAAATTACTTTAAAGCCTTAAATATATTTTTTTCTTTAATAATTTATAACTATTTGTACTTGATTATGGATATGTGATATTACTGCTTTCCTTATTTTAATTTTATATTGTTTCCTTTTTTTTATTTAATTTGTTTAATGTTGTATTTTTTAGGTTATGTATTATGCAATTGCCCTTGTATGTTTTTTTTGTTCTAAAAACTGCAATAAAAAAA